>CAEFZX010022507.1:0-55000 GCA_903066825.1 Alfaro cultratus | reverse complement strand
ATGCCACCGACAGATGCGTCACATCTTCACCTTCTGAACCGTCATTAACTCGACTCCCAAAGTGTCTAATCAAAGCTTATATCTAATCTTTATCTGATCTCTACCAAACACAAAACAGTTGGCTTTGAACTCCAACTTGACTTTATTCACAACTTCCAGTAAACACCCAAAAACAGTGTCAAAGGTCAATGGTACGTTTAGTACCCTTGAGGGAAGATACATTTGCAGCTTCCCAATACGCAAAACAACATGGAAAATAAAAGCACTGATGCATATGCAACTCATATGCTCTTTGGGAACAAGAATATAACAAATGATAATGGCAAATAATAAAAACAATCCAACAGAATGATCAGATAAGTAAACTACAGTGAAACTAGTCAAAAAAACTAATAATTTAAGCTCTCCTAAAGGACTGGGGAGACTTTTGACGTTGAAGGAATTGCTCCCCTGTTGGAATTTCAACAGCCTGAAATTCCCAAAGGGAGACCCGACTGCCAAAGTCTGGCTCAGAGAGTAACTTCAACCACTAAAGTTCTATCAAACTAGACCTTCAGGACTCAACAGAGAAATCGGGAAAACACAGTGAACAACAACACTTGAGACATTTCCTTCACACGTGTTGATTCTCATCAGAGACCATCCAAGTGCCATAAATCATCCGTGGAACATGTGGGGTACCACAGAAACAAGTGCAAATGGGGGGGGGGGAAATCACTAAATCACTTTCATTGGACAAAGAACAAACTGCACCGTGAGCTTTGGATGTAAAGACGAAGAAAAGGAATGAGAGAAAGAGAGAGAGAAAAAAAAGCAGGATGAGCGAGAGTGCTTAAAATAGAAGCAGCATGTGGAGGAACAAGTCCAATTCAATTTCATCTAAATTTAATCTGGTGCTCGTGATGGCTTTTACTCTCCCCGGTCCCAGTTATGGTAAACCCAAGCCACTAAAGACAAACACAGAGAGAGGCTTTCCGCGGAACATAACAAAAACACATTAATACCCTGATTTAGCAACGGTGACATCATAAGTCTCTGCACCAAATAAAGTCTGTTTTTTTGAACTCATGTGCATGAAGATCTTCTGTGTAACAGAACACCACGTAAGAGAGCCTCATAAAAGACCTCCAGGCACATTTCATTATGAATATGTCATTCAAACCAGTTGCTTACAGATACAATCTGGAGAGACCATTTTCTGTGACTTTTACCTTAATGCCAGAAATGATTGTGTTTGGCAGAAAATAAGATTAAATATAAAAGGATGATTACCGGAATATTGATAATGTGGAGGTACAGAAGAGGAATGACTTGTTTATCATTTCACAAAGTAAAACAAAAGGCATTAATGCATCTAAACTTTATTGCTCAAATATCCTTAAAAGTTCCTAAGCCATGCAAGATGTTATTTCCATTAACTTCAACCTGTCCAGCTTCCACTGTATAAAGAGGAAGTTGCCACCAACTGGTGATAAATTTGCTCCTACCCATGAGAGACTCAAAAAAGCTAGCTAACTAGCGAGGGTAAATTAGCAGCTAATTAGCAGTAGCCTCAACCGACTCGAGTCACAATACACAACAACCTTTTGCGCTGAAAGAAAAATCCCTAAAACCCCCCCAAAACATTTAAAAAGTCCTGTCATGACAGAATTTAAGGCCTGTGAGTAACATATTTAAATCTGCTGCAGTCTTAGCGCGACGATCAAATGTCACGGTCCGACAGCAGAGAAGTGTCTTGTCGTCAGACCGTCAGTTCCCGAAACAACAAAAAAACCTCAGTGTGACCCAGCTGAGGTAAAACTTGTCCCAAAGACCCCCATATTTTACGACCATGGGAGGGCTAAGGTCAACTTCCTGTTTAACAATAAATGTAAAATTTTTAAGGTCTTATTTCAGACACAAATCTTTTTAAGGATGCACGAGCAACCTGATATTTGTCACTTCAAAATGCAATGTATTTGATTGTATATTCATGTGGGAAACAGACCAACACAAAGAGGAGAAACATGGTAAGTGAAATGGTAAATGGACTGAATTAGTATGGCATGTATGACCAGCATTTCCAGTTATACTTGCCATGGAAAGTGCTGTATGCTACAACCACACTCGTCAATTCACACTCAAGCATGCACACATTCAAACAGATAAGTAAATGTAGGTTGAGCGCCTTGCCCAGAGGCACATCGACATGTGGCAGGGAGAAGCTGGAATCAAGGCCCTCAACTTTCTATTGCAGTTCAGATATTCTACCCACTGAACCACAGTCACCCAAATTCCTTTTTTACAAATTGATATGGGCAGTGCAGTCTATTTACCTTCAGAAGTCACTAAATTAGTGAATAAAAGTCCCCTATGTGTAATTTAAACAGCCGTTACAGACAGAGCTACAATTGGATGGCTTAGACTGAGTCATGTTAATGTGTTGGGATGGCTCAGTCAAAGCCCAAACCAAAAATCAATTAAAGATTTGTGGCAAAACTTGAAAAAAAATGCTCAGTTTGTTTGTAAAATGAAAATAAATACCAATTTGACTTCACAATTATACGCAACTCTGTATTGGTCTGTCAAGGAAAAAAAATCAAACAATTAAAATATAATGAAGTTTGAAGTTCAGGACATGTGAACAGTTTTCTAAGGCTCTGTGGGTTTTCTGCAATCAGAGACAGATTTTCTTTCACCTTAAACTCTCCAGCAGTTTGAGGTGTTGCTGCTGAACACACACTAAATAATTTCCCCAACAAAAACAGCTCAGAGTTTAGTTGTGGCCTTTGATTTCTAAAACGGAAACACAGGTGCAAGTAGGAGAGGAGTGAATGAAGACGTCTGAGTTTAGCCAGTCCCGCCAGAGCTACAACGCGTTGAGCTCAAAATAAAACCCGCCGTCTGATCGGTCGCAACGTGTAATCTGAAACCGCCACCAGAACCATAAAACGACAGCGGAAACAAACAGAGAAAAGGACGGGTGGAAAACGAAAGGAGAGGAAACCCAGGCGATGACGTACTGCCCTTTCTACAAAATAGAAAACCTGGAGGAGCAGACATAATGCCGCGTCCACCTGGTGTCACACAAGTCATTATTGTGTCTGAATATTGGAAAAGCCCGTAAATTTCTCGTTGCATCCATAATCAAAAACATTTTCCTTTTGGTTTCTAAGAGCCACAGGTTGCAGACCCCTTATCTGAACTGCCAAGACAAGACAATTGAAAACATAAAGGAAACACTCACTGAAACTAAAATCACTCATATGAAGGTAATGATGTTTGTAAATCTACACTGAAACAGACTTATACTATAATATGTTTATTTCATATCTAAATATGTAGCTGTCAACATTAAAGACAGTAAAACACGGATGTGCTGGGTAGGTTTGATTTTCATTTCTGTAGCATCTTTAGAAATCACATAAATCACCAGCTGAGTAACTCTGCCTAAAAAAAAAAAAAAGACAGAATTATGAATTGAAGTACGCCATTTTTAATAGCAGCACAGTATTTTATGGTGCAATTTAGCCCTTTCGGTACAGTATACAATTCTTAATTTTGCTTTTTTATATATTTTTTTACATTTTTTGTGTGAATCTAGACGCCTCTTGTCACCTGAATTTCCCCACCGTGGCACGATAAAGGACCTTTCAACTGCTACTGATAAAGGACGGAAAAGCGGTTGCTTTGCTAGACATTTTATTGACGGTCGACCAGACAGATAATCAATAACTTCACAGCCGCGGCCTGCAGCAAACTGTCTGCTCAGGGTGTCGACCTTGCATGCACCCGGCTGCTCGCTCTCTTTCGTGCCAGGAGCACCAGCCGGGAGTGAAGGTGCTCTTGCCCTTTAAGACTGCGGCGGCAGACAGTGAATGCCAAGGAAACCACACTGAGCATGTGCAGAGAGGTAATTAAGTTTTAAAGTCAGAGCAAGAACGGGTAAACACAAACATCCAGTCAGACCAAAAGACTTGGGACTACACAGAAGTTTTCCTCCAGACGGACAATAACGCTAAACATTCAACCAGATCTACACCAGAATGGTTCGGATCAAAATATATTCATACGCTAGAACGGCCTAGTCAAAGTTCAAATCTAAATTCAACTAATAATCTGTGGTGAGCTTTGACAATTGATGTATAAAGATGATTTACAATAAAGATGAATGTGCGTCAGCTGTGTCGCAATGGAAAATGGAAAAAGGCGAAATGAAAGTGAGAGATATTTCAACTAATTACTGACTTGGAAATGCATGCCACACTTCTCAAATTTAAATTTATCAAAACAAAGCGTATAAAGTGTGCAGAAATGTTCAAGGGTTGTGAAAACTTTAGCAAAGCACTGCATCTGTGTTTGTGCTTTTTATGATGTGCACTCCACATTCAACGGCAGTTCTTATCTCACAGCCGTAAATCTGTCTCTGGCGCTATTCAAAGTACATCACTAGAACTATGCATACAAACACACACACACCTTCCGCCTCTGTCCAGCTCTAAAGGGTTACGTGCCTGTCAGTGAGAGACGAGCCTTAAGTCAATACCGCAGAGCAAATATCCAAGGATGGTGGGCGTGTTGTAAAATGCACAAGCACCCGTTCAAAGGGCGCCACACAGAACAGCATAATGGCCTGCTGTGTTTACGTGAGCCATGTGAACACGTCACAATACACAAGGACAAATGGGCTGACTTTAGAGTGATTAGATGCAAGGATTAAGAAATTCAAAAAGGCAAATGAAAGGGAAGCAGATTTTAAAAGTTCGCCGAACGTTTGTCGGTTACAACAACAGCCGTATTTCTCTACCCACAAAACCACAAGTTAGTTTGGAGAAAAACGTTACGTCCTAATAATTCCATGCTAGCCTGGTGAAAACCAGCATATTGTTCTACGCTTCGCTTTGTACAGAGGGTCTGGACTATTGAGAAACGATTCCTTCCCCGAGGAGTGGACTCTGTTGAAGTTTAAAATTTTATCCAATGGCAAACATTTGACATTGATTCATGCAATGCACCAGTTTGATGATATGAAGCTTTCTGTAAATTGCTTGCACCGTAAACAACCATCCTCCACTGCAAAGATAGATGTGCGGAACTAAACCAGATTGCTGTTAAAGTTAATTCAATATTTGGAACATGGACTGAACTGCTTTGTTCACTTCACGCTAAAACTGCAGGCAAACAGCGCAGGAAATCAACATTATCGTTCACAACTTATGTTCGCTGGTAGAAAATCTACTGAAGAAATCCTATTCCTCTGGCCATTGCCTCCTTGCGCAATTCCACTTGATTCAAATCTCCCTTCCCTGCTACATCTGGACTTTCTCCCACTTACTTGGATTACCAAGCCAATGGCTGAACAGAAGAAGTTGTGAACGATGACGTCAACTTTTAGAATCGTAGTCTGCCTGTAGTTTTTTTAAATGGCAGTGGAGGGAGTGAACAAAGTCGTTCAGTCCGTGTCGGACACACTTTCAAACACTGAATTAACATTAACCGCCGTCTTTATTCGGCTCAGCACTTCTCTCTTTGTATTGGAGGACAGTTGCTTACAGCCCAGGCTATTTCAGGTAAGCTTCATAGTGTCAAACTGGCGCATTACAAACGCCACAGGCAAAAGTTAGCGATTGGGTAAAACTTAAAAGTTCAACAGAGTAGACGCCTCCAGTAAGCAATCATTTCTCAACAGCCGAGGGTCCAGACCCTCTGAATGAAGCAAAGCCTAGAATATCGGTCTGGTTTTTATCAGACTACACTTCATCAGCATTGAAGAGATATTAGAATTGAGCAGAATTGCGAAGGAAGGCAATAGCCTGGCTAATGCCACGCCAGAGGCTCAAGAAAACAACATTTATTGTGTTTGCTCATATTTCCAATCAGAAAGTGAATTAATTATGAGAAAACACGACCAGACTTGAGCAGTCATGGTTTCGACAGCGAGCCTGAGCGAGGGCGTGCCGGCTGGTGGTTGCATTGCGGCTTCAGTGAACCACTGACTGCTGTGATTCTGCTGCCAGTGTCTCAACATCAACACACACAGTTGCACACAGGCGCAAGTGATGCAGTCGCTGCTGGAACTGATTGAGACATGTCCTGATTAACCGAACAGAGAGAGAAAATGAGAAGCTGAACTACATACTCAAGTATTAGCAGGTGGCGCTAACGGTTTTATTTTCTGACAACTTATAAGTTGCATCTGCCTGCAGTTTGAAGGTTAAAACGGAAAATGAAGTAGAAAAACACTAAAAAACATTTAGTTTAGCTTAACTATATTTCACACCCTGTATTTCAGATTTCACATTGCTCTGATTAACTTTCAGTCAGCCACGATAGGGCAATTAAATAAATACTTTCACCCTAATGTTTACACCTGGAGGCTAGTAGTTGGCTCAGCGGAGGAATTTGAACCTGAACACAGACATGGGCAGGGCACGCAAATCCCACAAAGTAAAACACCTGTGGCAGCCGAAGCATTCCAGCCCATTTCCTTAATAATTAATCACAGCTCCAGTGTGAGCTTCCATGCTTCCCTGCCACAATAAAATTCATGTGGGACCGACAGGATGACAAACAGCTTTTAATGAGCAGGTATCACATTAAAAGTGTTTTTATCACAGCTTTCTGAACTACATGACGCGAAGCAGTGCATCCGAGGCCTTTTACTCTGCTGGCTTTGGTTGCAAAACTAAACAAGGCCGTGGGGGTCTTACCCAGCAAACAACCACTTAACTGATGTCCTGATCTCCCAAAAATAAGGAATTTGGGTCCAATTTATTGGTGCAACCCTAATATTTGTCTTTGATTGTGTTACCGCTATAAAGTACATTTCTGCATCTTGACGTAGCCTGAATGGACTTGTCCGTGTTTCCTGCTTTGCACTTACTGGGCTTTGTAGTATCTGTGTGACGCGTTTCTTCTGCTCCAGAACGTTAAAATCCTGCCGGAGGTCAGGCGACATGTTTCTGGCTCTGATGTACTCTGGATCGTTGACGTTGACCCGGTCAAAATAGCGCTCCTTGGTGCCCCCGCTGGGCGGCGGAGGAGTGGTCACCACCGCCTGATGGCCGTCCGCACTCATGTCTGCTTCACCTTCGCCGCTTTGCCTATGGCTGCCGCTTCGATCCCTTTACCTGAAAGCCAAAGGGAGGGACATTTTAGAACATGCTTTCGTTTACCTCATAGATAACAAGCTATCGGTTCTCTCAGAGCAAAGGAGCCGAGGTGAGAAGAGCAGAACTACAACAATGTTGGATTGCAAATCCTGCTGTCGGCATGGTTCAGAGATTTGTTTGCTGGGAGTAAAATGCAAAGGAGAAAATGTGCCAGAGTGTATTTTCCTAAGTTCATTTATTTGCTTCTTTACTACAAAGACTTCATAGCTATGGGCAAATAAGAGTGATCGACAAACATTTTTCAGGCCCTTGAACTTTTCCACATTTTGTCAAGTTAAAATCGGAAAATTCTGTGGATTTTTGGGGAGCTTTTCCGTGATTTTTCCAAATTGCTAACAGTATACAAATGTAGTCACCATTTAGAATGAGCTTTGCCTGTAACTGCAGCTGTACAACTTTTTGGGGTTTGTCTCGTGTTTGCAGCAGGTTTTTCTCTACATGCTCCTCTATAAATTACAGATTTGGGGAGTGCATGACTGATACTTATGCTGTTTACAGGTTCTTCCATCTATCACCCTGCTATTGCCAAATTAAAGACTTTATCACTATTTTTAATGACCTTTCAGACAAAAGAAAACGAAAAAAAACAGTATCGGCCAAAATCGGAATTGACAAGTCAGGATTTTCAAAGATCAGTGGTCGGCCAGAAAACTGCAATCGGTGAGCCCCTACTTTTCGGAATTATCTACTTAAAACAAGCTCCTACACCTTTCTGAAAAGGTACTCTTAAGTTAGTTTTGTCTTATGTCAAGTCAAGATATTTGCCCTAGTAACCAGACCAAAAATACTTTTTCAGATTTTGTAGTTTTGCAGTGCTATGGCCCAGCCGTACCCAGAGTAATGGAAAACTCCAGGCACAGGAGAATCAGATTTAACAGCAAACAAGATAGTGACCCGTCTGTCATTGGCAGATGAAACAAACAGCATCGCGCTGTGCGCTCGTCAAACAGGAAGGGGACGGGCCCTTTTATCGGCCCTCAGAGAGGTAAGTTTCATTGTGTCGATGCCGCGTCCCGACAGCCGAGGTTTTGTTCCGCGCGCACGCACACACACACACACACACAGACATGTCACCAGTACGTGCAGGTCATTCAGAGGGGAGAACGTGCAGGCCTTGACCAGTTTGGGAGCTGGTTTACTCCCACTGTTCATTCTCAGGTCAGCTGGCATGACAACAAGCTCTCTGCAGGATGCACGAGTTGCTGCAAGTTAGTTTAAAAAAAAGAAAAGAAAGGCTTTGTAGCTTTGCCAAAAGGAAAATAAAAAGAGAATAGAAAATCTAAAAAAAAAAAATCATCCAGGAGTCGATGGCTTCTGTTAGTAATCAGGTAGTGAATTAGGAAGAGGTGGAGCTAAGAAGAACGCTGCCAGATGGTTTGTAGGAGAAGGAAAGCAGGAAAGAATTAAAGAAGCAGATCCCACTAATTTCTCTCTTTAGAAACCCGACGTGGTTGCAATTTCATCCTCGCTCTTCCACAAGTGACTCCTTCTTTGGTTTACAGCCTCACTGCTGTCTCCTCAGTAGGTGGAAGGAAGGTAAAAGGGGGGCGGAGGGGTTGTTTGGTTTGACAGATGCCACTAAGCAGCTCATTCCGGTCAAATGCCACTTATAGAGATGGCCGGGATTAGCCAAGCGACACGTAGCTCAGCTTCGCTTCGCTCTCAGACAAAATAAACCCTCCCATGTGGAGAGATGTTGACTCTACCGAGAAATGTTTTTACAAGACTTTATTTGCAGAACTGATAAGAGTCTGTGATAATATTTATGACCAAATATTTTAACATCACAACTTTAAATCAGTGTGTTTTATTTTTTCTTTTGCTGCCATTTCATCCCATTTAAACAGATCAGGCAAGAATAAAACTTCAGAACAAAACCGAAGTTTTATGTGTGTGGAGGAAAACTGATGATTATCCAAATAACTCAAGCCCCCAGTTTTATTTATTATTCTTGGTTGTTGTGTTATTTTGGATAATGAAAACATATTCCAGTTCCTCGTTAAGTGTTATTTAATAAATTGAAGTTTGCTGGTCTTGCGTCGTTATGCCATTATCAATGCAATATTTGAAAATGATCTTAAAACAACAATATTATTATTGCAATAATTTCTGGATCAATTTATCGTCCAGCAAAATATGTTATCGTGACAGGCCAATTGTTTGCAGACATTCTCCATCCAGTCTGACAAGGCTTTAATCATTTTGCAAAGAAGAATGGTCAAAAGTTCAGATATATTTGGAAAAGCTTTGTGGAATATCTCTACCAAAAACAACAGACCATAAAAGACCATGAAAGGTGCTCCAACAGAGAACTGACTCAGAGAGTCTGAATGTCAACACATCTTACAGAACTTTTCTTTTGGAGAAAATTTAAAACTTCAAAGTTATTCACGAACTTCACAAGTCTGTCAAAATGTGGAATCTTCAACAGGTGACAAAACGTTTGCTTAGCAAAAAAGAAACCCAGCTAAAACCTTCTGGGTGGACTTGGTGATGTAACACACAAATAAAAAAATATCTACCATCCTCTCACTCAGATGTAGAATCTGCACACACAAGGGGCCTTGAGCCACAACTTGCTAAACACTCATTACTTCCTAAGTGGTTTTTGCTTCTAAACATAAACTAGGAAAATAGGAGACATTGTACTTTTTAACCTTCTTCTCCAGCTAAGACTGATTTATACCACAGAAATGAATGAAAGACCTCACAAGAAATCCCTTTGTAATTGAAGGCAGCTGGGGAGAATTGGGTTATGTAACCCGATGCAGAATTCCTCGTCCTTCCAGCAGCGCTCTGCTTACAGAGGACTCAGATGAACAGAATATAATACAGTAAAAACAAAAAAACTGAACCAAAGCAACAAAAAAAAATACAAACTGAAGTGGGTGATTTAAGAGAGTATATCTGGGATTTTTTTGATACATTACAGTACTTTGCAGTTTTTGATCTGCTGGTGTTATCTTAAGATAAATCAAAGCCAAAAGTGAGTAAAAAAAAACAAACAACTTTCTAAAAAGGTAAAAGTAAAATGTATTCAGAATACTTTGTAAAACATCTGACAGGAAAAGCCCAGGCTTGAAATTTGCTGCATGAGTGGGATTCTTGCATGGCTGAATGCAACTGTTGGAGTCTCACCAAAACAAAGTAACATCCCCGACTCACACTCAACTCCCAGCAAAACACACACACACACACACACACACACACACACACACACACACACACACACGTATAAACTCCACCTCCCAATATGCCGGTCAATAGATAATTGTATTTCCAAATCCCGGAAATATTGAATGTCTCTGAGTTGAGGTGGAAAGTTCTTTGCTGCATTTTGGTTTTATTTGTGTTTCCCACACCACCGCAGGTGTTTGGTTCATTTGCACAAAGCACACAAAGACTGTTGTCTCTCGATCAAAATAAACTCAGTAACCTGCTGGAAGTTACAGACACAACGGCCCGTTGACACTGGCGGACTTCGCTGGATGGGAATTGATCTGAACTTCGCAGATGTGCGGCTGATAGATGAGGAAGGCCGTGTTTACCGAAGGACGCTGGAGAGCGACTGGAGCCCCAGGCAAGGTTACTCCCACCTCTCACCCCGTGACCCTCAGTGACCCTTTCTGCTGAACGCGCCATGACAGCGATGCAAACAAAACAAGACTTCCATGTTTACTCCAAACCACAGATGGATTCAAATAAAAAACAGCATGACTGTAATTTCTGTCGTTGGATGAAAATTCAAGGTTTTTCATTAACAGTTTAAACAAAAAACAAGTTTTAATATAAGACAGCTAAGAGTCCTTTTCCTTCACAATTGAGTGATTTGTTAAATTATCTTTTAAGTAAAAATCGATTATCTAAAAACCGATTTCCAAACTAAATGTCGGATTTAGTCTAGCACCTGACATTCTATCGTGTGAATGTGAATAAAGATTTTTAGTTTTATTTAAAGAATGTGTTTTTTCTCCATAAGGTTCTTATTAGCAGCAGAGATGCATTCTAGTAGGACTATTTACTGACATTTCATCAAAATCCAGGGTTTGGTATCAAGAAAAATATTAAGCAGCCACCTACAGCCAGATCCTGCAATGACTTGATATTTTACACAATCTTTCCACTAAACTGCATTGATGGACCAAACAGATGTATGGAAAAAATGGAGAGCCAATGTAACTTTATGCCTTCCTATCCATAAACGTTTCCATTTGCAGAGGTTATGTAAACTCTGATGTGACATTAAAACCAGGGAACAATACAGATCACATCACAAAGCAGACACCTTGATGTCATTGTTGGTCATAACCAGTTACTTCCAAACAATCTCCAAAATTGCACATTAGGGTTAATAACAAAAGCTAATCTCTATTTTCTTGTCAATGTCTATGACGCTATTTTGTGCCTTCACTGCTACTTTAAAAGAAAATCAACTTTTACTTAGTGCAAATGGCCCAACCTGCCTCATGTTTCCTCTTCTCCTTATTGGATAAATATGGCTGAACTGTTAAGAGTCTGACATTTGGAACCAATGTTTCCATGTCTCTACACAGATGTGCAACACTAGATCAATGTCATTCGCACCAATCACTGAACAATTACGCAACACATGCTTCATTTCTTCTGGGAATGTGTTTATGCTGGGATGGAAACAGGGGAAAAAAGGCCCTAAAACAGAGTTCTCCAAGTCCTGCACACTCAGTAAAAAACCCCCCAAAAAACAAAAAAAAAAAGGGGTACTTTGTAGGAAGTATGGCAAAAGATTCACAATATATGACAATACGCAAATAATGCAAAATATGTTGTTAAAATAAAGTGGAACTATTAAAAAGTTAAAACCTAACCATTGTACTTTCTGTTGACAGTGATTGGACAGATTCTATCAGGGGCCAAGCGGGAAACACCTGGATTGTTATTCCTCATGATCAGGGATACATCAGCTGTCACTACCAGGCTTTGCCTTTAGGGGCAATGTTCTGTGTTACAGGGGCAGCCTCAACATATCTGGACGACAGTTGCCCCATGCAGACTGAGTCGTCCAGTCTGGTGCATCAGTCACTACTTCAGTGCAAATAAATTGAAGCGATTCATTCAGAGGAACCTTCACTGACGGCCAGACATTATTAATGTTTCACTTTGACTAATGCATTTTACTTCCATATATCCATAACTCTCTGATAAGTACGTTCTACTTTCCTGAACTCCTGCCAGAATTTTCTCCCCTATGTGGAGCATAGAGTGCTGCCCCTCCTCCACATGTAGCTGTGCACTACCAGTCAGCTGGCTGAAAGATGGCAGACATTTTTTCCTTTTCCCCGTGATTACAACAAAGTCATATTTCTTCAAATTGAGATATTTACGGTTAGCCAGTCACAAACATGGGTGTTTATGATGTCCAACTCTGCTTCACTACATGTGTTATACATATTATTACATTAGAAGCCCATTCAATTAAACTACAGAGCCGTATCTTGCCGATTCAATTTGCACCGTCTTAACCAGAGCTGCACTGTTAGAAAATCTCACCATTGTGATATCAGGTTCGATGCCTGTTTTCTTCTGTCCTCTCTTTCTAAACTGTTCTTCACCCTCTATGTGACTTTTTAGCATTGTTGGCAATGTCGCTTGTGTGTGGTGTGAGCTTTTGCTGCTGTGAGACTCTGACCTAATGGCTAAATATTGCATCAGCATGAAAAATACAACTTAACAACTCTTAGAAAACTATTAGCCAACAATTCCAAACACATTTTGGTTCCACAAAAACTATATATTGTACTGTAATAAATATGTTTGATCATTGATAAGGCAGCAGTTTTTTTGTTTCCTAAAACACAAGTACTGTAGATGTCAGTTTTACATTTGACTCTAAATACCATAAGACTGAAGTGTTTTTGCTCGTAGTCGTCATACACAGTTGTCTTACTCTCACTGCACGATACAGAAGTTTTTTTCAAGTAAATAATTCCTTAATATTGATGAAAAAGTTCTTGTTCAATAGGCAGACAGATTCATTTATAACCTGCAAAAAATGTCTTGTTTTAAGTGTAATAATCTGCCAATAAAACAAGAACTTTTTCATCAATATTAAGGATTTATTTACTTGAAACAAGCCTCTATATCTTGCTGAAAAATCTCTTGTAAGTTAGTATACTTGAAATAAAATGAAACTAAGATATTTGCACTAGAAATTAGACCAAACAAACTTGGTAAGATTTTCTGTTTTTGTAGTGTGACATCAATCAAACCTGCAAGATGAACGACTTTACCAGCAAAGAGGGTGATGTCTTACATTACGACCTTTGGTTGTTTTAGAGCATTTCACTCTTTTTAAACAACTTAATTAATTTTTTTCATGTTATTTTTTTTTATCTCAGCAGGGTGGTGCAGATGAACTAAACAAAAGCAAAGAAGTTACACCCAGTTGATGCATGGCTGCTTTCAATTTTCCGTTGTCATTTCAGCTGACAGAAATAGTCCTGCCCTCAATCTCTATCTACCTCACACTCCTGTTGTGTGTCTCTCAACCATTGCGCTGTACTGACAGGACACGATCCAGAAGATACGATCTGCTGATTCAGACCCACACACCAGCTATTTACATTCATCGCAAGATAACCGTCTCATCTGGAAAGTTACCGCTGTACGGTAATATCTGCTGCACCTCTTGGTCTGGTCCAACTCATTGGGTTACTTTTTCCTTTTTAAATCAACATCTGTGCTGTTTCTGATAGTGCTGTAAGAACTGCACAAACAACTAGAATCCATGATGACATTTCAGGTAGTTGCAAATGCCACTGAGAAAGGCATCAACCAACACCCTCCGTCTCTCCCTCACCAACACAAACACATCCCTCGTATCTTCAAAGCCGGCCTGCTTGCGTCTCCCTATAAATAGACGCAACCACCCTTTTGGGTTCTGTCACCAGCCGTTTGCTGGAAACAAATCTTTACCTTGCTGATTAAATCCACGCAGAAGACAGAACTGATGTGAACCGAAGCTAATTGAAATTCCCTGCCTAAACATGCCTGCATGACGGATCGAAGCGGGGAAACCGTGAGGAAAGCGAGCGTGCCAAACACTCGAGCTTACGCGATGCGGCGGCGTCAACAAAACGTGACGAAAGTTTGTTTCCTCTGGTGCAATGAAACGTTTGGTTAGGGCTGCAGAGCTGCATCTGGTTCTCATACGAATGTTTCATTTACGCTGCGTTCCATCTATTTATTTTTTTTTGCTTTTATTGTTTTAAATTATGACCAAACTCAGTGCAACAGCTCCGTCTTCCTTCCAGTCAACCTCCAGAGCTTCAGGTTAGAGATAATAATCAGGGCTAATCTGCACTGGCGCTCACACTCACTGCACTGTGACTGCTAAGCGCGTTTATGGAGCAGGAGTGTTTCTCTCCGAGAGCGTGATAGCAACATGGAATTCCCCCCAAAATTACAACCAGACGTCAGTTAAAGTCCCCAGCCGGGGAGCTGGTAGACGGAGAGATGGTCTTTCTGCAAAATGCAATGGGCATGGAGAAGTGCTGAATGTGTGATCACAACACAAAAGGAAGTACAAAGGTTAAATCAAGTGTACTGACACAAAAGAGCGACGTTTAAACTTGTAACCCGGAGTCCGACCAACCTTGTGTTCCCCTCTTCTGTCAGTGAATGGGAGAAAGCGGGCAGCAGAGGCTGAAACTCATGTTTCTGTTTTCACTCTGCTGCTGATCCGTGTCTGCACTCCAGATTCCAACAGAGCAGCCGGGACGGACATACGCAAGAAGACGGAAGAGCGGGATGACAGAGAGTGAAAGCCGTGTAGCTGATCAGATAAAAGAAGAAAAAAAAAAATCAAAACTAGTCGTCCAGATTTTTCCCGTACAGAGGCTCTCCGGTGGAGCCGCCGATTCCTCCGGATTCCTGCAGCCTCTGCTCTCTGATGGCTCCGCTGCTCATCGGAGAGAGGAGTATAAACAGCTGTGTGTGTGTGTGTGAGAGAGGAGGTCTGTGTGTGTGTTTTGTGTGTGGAAAAGAAGCTAAAGGGACCACGTGATGCGGGCTTAATCCCCCGCCCACTGGCCTAGAGGTACACACACACAGAGCTGCTGCTCAAACACACACATATACAGACCAATCAGAGCTCAAGCTCACACACTAATCACCCCTCCTCCTCTGCTGCCTGCTCACCCTCTCTCTCTCTACTACACTGGTTTTTTTCAATACTTTTTTCCCTCTTGATCTATTCCCTCTCTGATTCGTCTCCCACATTCCACAATCGCTGCTGTCCGTCTCCGTCTTCACACCCCTCTCCACACCCCCATGTGGCCCCTCCACCCCCCTCTGGGCAACTGTACTAAAGGTCAGTGTTTACGAGCCACACAACCTGCTACAGCAGAAGCAACTGGATGCCTTTTACTGCCGCATCTGCTACTCCAAAGCAGGTTTATCCGACTCGCTGATGAACACACATTCAGAACCGCTTGGCTATTCTAAACGAAATGACAAACGCTCACGGTCAAAGGTCAAAAACCTTGTGAATATCAGCTTGAAGGTCAGACATCAAATGCATGATTAGCCTGTTAATTTTGGTTAATGTCACAAAATGCCACTTAGCCTTACAAGTTATACACAACCCTAAACTTATCAGCTGAAAGCATATAGACGGCCGAAGCAACCATTATTAAAAATAAATATAGTTGTTAAAAATAAAAAATTGGCTGGTTACTAAAAAGAAAAGAAAAAAAAGGTAATCAGACATTTTTAAGCTGATTTTAAGTTGGATTGGCCTGAATCGGGCTTCAAAATTAGCAGTTTTATTGGTATCAGAATGGAAGAATAAGAGTTTTAAACAAGTTATCAGAAGAAGTTGCTAATCATCTGTAAACTATTTAATACTAACCAGGATATTGTACATGCAGCATAACACAGATGGAGTTTTCAGAAATGCAGGGAAGTCAGGGCTGATTTATTGGTAAAAACCTGCGGTGCCATCTCTGATTTTCTTGATTTAAAACAACACAACTAAGTGCAGCAGAAAACTATGAAAGGCTGTGATACAGACTTTCTGACTGTTCAGTAGCAGTTTGGCTATCCTGAGTATCCAATGCATGATTATGCCTCAAAGCACACCACGGTCGATGTAAATATATGTCAATACTGACTACAGCTTATGGTAGTTCAAAGCCAAGGTGGCCACTGTCCTTCACTTGCACTTTGCTCAGCAGAGCACAAAACCCTCAGTTCACATTTCTGGTCGAAAAGCCTTACGACAGGTCAATTTATGACATAGAAACTGCATTTCTGTCTGTGGTTTCTCCATTATGCAAGATACCACAAGGCATTCCTCAGATAACGAGAGAGCAAAGCTGGTCTTTTCTTAACCTTTTGAGCTTTCAACCTCAGCAATCTGAGTTAAGGTAAAGAAATACATTCCTTAGGAAATACAACTGTCATCTGTGGTTGACTTTTGCTTGCCAACTGTGATAACTGCTAACATAGAATATTAGGGACAGGTAAAAATATGCTTTCTGTAATAATTTTTGTCTCAAGTTTGTAAGATCCCGATCTACACAGGCCGTTCTCCCACTCATACACACAGTGTGACATCGCCTCTGCTGTTACTATAAACAATCACTGACTGCCAACATTTAGAAATAAATATTTAAAATGATGCTCTAAAATTGGTATCAGTAGGTCAAACCTGCAAAAAAAGGATGAGCTCTAAATCAGACATGAAATATTATGTTCCATTCCCATGTTGGTGAAATACAACAAAGCTCCAAATGTGACATAAATATGTGCAAAATAATTCTAAAAATAGAAGCGCCTAGATTGAGGTGACAAGATATGAAATTATAGACAAACTACAAACTTTTCATAAAAAATAGATGAAGAACTTAACCTGTAGAAGTATCTGAACTCCTCAGGTGTGGAATCGTGCAGCACAGATCGCCGTCTGGGGAAGCAGCTGCATCAATGCTAAGCATGCTGGTGGGACAAACATGGCATCTGCATTTCCTCTTGTAAAAACTGACTGTAATCCAGTTCACAAGTCACATACGTTCGAGGAGCCAAACAATCAAAATCTGTCAGCAATCTGTCAGCCCAGGCGTGAATTGCTGCGTCGCTGTTTGCTTGAAACAAACTCACTGACTCACTCATTCATCTCAACAGCTCTCTGATTTGAATGTCTATCTCTGACAAACAGTATTTCACTTTTATGTAAAGCTGCACAAAGAAAAGTTCAGTTGTAAGTCTATGAGCCATCAGCGGCCATGTTTAGATAAATTTACATTTAGCAACTTTTACAGTGCTAATAAAAAGTGCTTGTTCTCTTGCAGATTTCCTCACACCTACTTTACATTACGAAGCCAAAGATGACTTGAGAAAAGCATAAAATGGAGTCATTTTGTGTATATATATTTTTTCTCATTGAGGATAATGACTCACTGTAGGATATCGACATGTAACAGGAGGAAGATAAAATCGCATTACAAGAGGACCACTCCTGCCACTGTGCCTAGGTCGTCCATAGGACATAAAATGGGAGGCAAAAACTTTTATTCTGTTTATTACATATGGTCAGGTTGATTTGAACAACTTTTTGCCCTTGAAAAATCAATCAACTAAGAGCTGTCTTTTGATATTTATGGGATTCAGTCTAAAAGTTTGTCTAAAACCTTAAATGTATGAAAAAAAGCAAAAGAATAGAGAAAAGATTTGTATTGAGGCAAATACTTTTCCACAGCATTTGGAAAGTTCTGGGATTTTCACCTTTTTTTCTATTGAAAAGATGTGTCTATGTGCTTGATGTTTTTTGTGAACTGTACTAAATATGAATTAAAGTTGACAAGAAAAAAAACTTCAGAGACGGTTGCCGAAACAAGCCAGAAGACTCAAATATGAAGCAATTACTGGACCTAAGTGCAACATGACACATTAAAAACAACACAAAGCAGCACTGAAGGTAGGAGATGAACAAAAAAATAAATAAAATCAGCTGAAGCCGTTAGAAAAGCATGATCCATATTCTTTGGCTCACGTTCAAAAAAGACTCACTTTATGTGATTTATCAACTGCTTCCCTGACTAAACTGATACTTAAGCTCCAACTGTCTTGGAAACGATCCCTGCTTTGACGGAATAAACCATCCAACTTATGCAAGCGTTTGAGCAGGTGTCGGGTTACAAGCCAAAAGCTTTTTGGCTTACATGCCTTCGGTGATAAATAGCCGCAGTCCAGTCTGACTGCATCACCTGATAACGTAGACGATAAAAGGTTGTTTTTTTGTATTCCCTCCTGCAAGATAAACTGCATCAACATCACAGGAGACGCCACACCAATAAGCCCCACCGGGTGATTCACGCGGAGCCTGAAAACCTGCCAACACACAACCCTGCATTGTTTTGTGACATCTCTGTCTGGACTTCTGTTATCAGTTCAAACCTGCCTCAGAGTGAACTGTTTGCCATACCTCATACTAAGTGGTGAGAATGTGTCATTGTCCATGCAAAAGATAAATCACAAGAAGAAGAAAATGAACAAAAACTGCTATCCTATGATAGCAGTGTTTCTGGAGGAGAGGTTTGCCTCTGATTCAGTTAAAATGAGTGAACTCAGGTTTTGTTGTACTCAGTTTTGGGGAGGAAAACTTGTGACAATAACAGAATTTCATCCTGATTTGGTTTTCTATGCTGTAAGCTGAGTTTTGGTTCATTACTTAATGGTATCTTAGGATCATCACCGTGATGTCAGAGGTCTGTGTTTCTGAGTTTCTACACAGCTTGGAAATCTGGAATATGATTTCAGTGTTTAAGTGATAAGTATGAAAAAGGAAAATATCAGCATGAAACTTTTCTTCCTTTCTTTCTGTTTAACTGGCAACAAGCTCATTTCAGTTAGTTAATTAGGTGTAAACACCAAAGTCAGGGATTCCCTCAGTGTGTTATAAGCCTGGTGGGAAACCAGACTTTACTTGCCATCCCACCAGGCTGAGTTAACATTTTTTTTAACTCACAAACACGACAGACCGCTGGATGGATGACTGCCCTAGAACCCCATCACCAGGCTTAGCAGGTTTTCTGGGGGAAACCTTGAATTATTACAGATATTCTTGCGTTCTGGTAAAAACTGGATATTATGGGATCATTGGTTGTTAAGAAGTAGAAAGTTCTTCTCTCACTACTCCACCATCAGGATGTGCTTCACACCTGTTCCTGGAACATTTCTCCCATTGTACTCTCAGGTTTAATGGAGCAGTTGCTTTGACTTATATTTGTCTGGACAGGTGATTTCATCCGTCACTGGACCTGGTTTTCTAGCCACAGTGTATGGTCCTTGCCATTTAGCTAGCAACTTACTTGGTCCAGGAGACAGAAGTACTAAAACCTGCTGGGCTTTTCAGTTTGTCTCTCATCTATAGTAGGAGACGAGATGGATGGGCTGCAACTTAGAGAGGTTCTGCTTTGTGTGAAAAGACGACAATAAACTGGCTTCTGTTGAGTAATGGCTTCCCTTTTCCACGCCACACCTCCCAGTGTAACATTGGTTTTCTCCTAAAGAAGACCTCTGCTTCAAAAAAAAAAAGAAACCTACACAACAAACTTGTACAGCTATTTATATAAAGACATCACACACTATGCACTGGGTACAGCTAAGCCCAAACTGTAACTTGACCCGACCCCACCTTGCTCCCAAAGCTAAACTAAGACGTCAGCCATGAGTTTGTAGTGAAGGACCTGCAGAGGTAATAAAAACGACACATTTACACACCAACATATCATGAACATGTCTTAATTCCCAATATCTGGATCCTGCTAACAACGTAAAGGAAACATATTTCTTTGAATGGCGTCACATGGATGCGGGGAAATCAGGAGGGCGACTACTTGAGGGGCTACAGATGGTTTGTATCAATAAACAAGAACTATGAACCAAAGGAACACCACATGATTGCTTCACTTCTCCATCCAACTGTGACCTCTTCACGGCAAGGAACAACATTCTGCTCAGAAATTAAATTACAAGAATATGGCAAAGGAGGTAACTTTATTTGTACCCAGCAGCTTGACAGGAAGTGAAGCAGATAAAGCTGTTTATTTAAATTTTTTTAAATTAGATTCATTATTTTAAAGTCGAGTCATTTCTGTAGCTATTTTAGCAACAAGGCAGTTCAAATATAACAAAATAAGCAATGGTAAAATAAAGAGAAGTAAATGAAAAAAATGTAATCAAGACTAAAATTAATATACTTTGAATGAAGTGACGCCATTTATGCCCTAATTTAAACAAGTTGTGACTGCTCATGATGGAAAATTTAAAAAATCTAAATGACATCTTTATATGTAGATTTTATTTTGTTTTCCTACTTAATGAAAATTCTTGGATCATCTCAAACTACAGAATAATTTTAAAAAAATGTTATTTTGAAAACTTAAACCTTTATTTTCTTCACAAAACAAGTTCAGTGCTGATGCATCCCGCTGCAAATCCAGCAGGGACAACTTCAAGACATCGTCCCTGCGCTCACGTCCTGCTAGAAAACAGCCAGCTTGTCTCTGAGCATAAAGTAATTACAGCCCAGCAGGAACCAAAACAACTGTTTTTACTTCAGCTTGCCTCATGTGACATAACGCAGACATGGTCAGACTAATCTCAGCCGCAGTCAGGTTTGTTTGCTGCATACTCTACCATTACTGCTCAACTATTATCAAGTCAAATGATTAATGAGGCCTTTGCACACCACAGCACTTTCAAATAATACGGTCCAACTGTTGGAAGTCATTCGCTCCTTGAGTTCTGTGATAAGCTGCGGACAAAAACAGAAAAGCGCACAGCAGAGAGCCTCTGCAAGGCTGACGGCTTTTTACTGCCAGAGCACCGACAACAGACGGTGTTACATCAAATGCCAGGCGGTAACACGAGAGGAGCGAAGGGGGCATGTGCAGTGACGCCAGAGATTTAGGAATCTATAAACACTTCAGTTCACTTTGAGGCTATGTGGAAAAAAAATCTAAAAATTAAATTGCCTCGGCAGACCCCACAGTGAGAAATACGACGGTTGTGGTATTTTTTGTAAGAGATTACAATTTGCTTTGTGAAGGGTCGCGAGGCAAAACAAGCTTGTTTTGACTAATTTTACTTCGGATTCTCTTTTCCCACACAACAGAGAGGCCAAGCAAAATAAAGCTACATGTTGGGCCCCAGAATTGCTTGTTCCTGGTGTTCACCTCAAATGAGGGAAAGACTTGAACAAATTGATGAAGAGCATAGTAATTTGTCATCCGCAACCTCCAATCTTTGCACTGTGTTTTATTATTTTTGCTTAAAAATTCTAAATTTACCTGCAATAAATGCTAACCTTTATGTCTTTACCGAAGAATCTGTGTTACAGATTCAACAGCAGCAATAATCGTTTTTTGTTGTTGAGTGTGGGAGTTTTAATCTACAGGGATAAATTAAAGTAACATTTCTCCAGGTAAAGAGATGGAAACCTTTAAGACGGACACACTCCACCATTAATCCGGCTCTTAGTAGCCCATCTAGCTTTCCGTTTGTTCGGGAGGGATCCTAAGTCGTCACTAATCCACATCTGAGTGGTAAAGAGGTATTTAGAGAGCAGCTAATGTTTAATGCACCGGGATAGGTTCACGTTCACCGACCGGCAGAGGAACAATGAGGTCACTGTTCGAGTAAACGCAGCGAGGATGAGGAACACACCGACTCAAGGACCACCAGTGTGATTACGAAGGCCTGTGCCTTAAGGTTCAAGTGCTAATAATAAACTTCTAAAGAATAAGAGGCGGTGGGTGAGTAAGGAAGCAATGTGTCTCCGGGTGTATTTTTACGGAGATTGCATCCTACTGTAAGTAAGATTGAATAGGGCCTGGAAGTGACACTGGGAAGTTACCACCCAGTTCCCCACCTTGGTCAAATGAGATGTCAGGTTGAAAAAAAAAAAGCTCAGAAGAATGTTTCTGATTATTTTGCTTCTCTTCTTCTTCTTCTTCTGCAAACTGCATTTAAATGCAATATACAAGGTTGTGAACTTATTCAAAGGTAAGAAAAGCAAAAAAAACAAAAAAAAAACCAAAAAACAATTACCCCAATTAAGTTTAAAATTGACAAGATTAAGATGTATAAATAAATCCATTGGTTTAAAAGAAAATTTTACAGAGTAAAACACAAACGTAGACCAGTTTGTTTTCCTTGAGGGTGAATAGTAATTCTGCCCAGAGGGCATCAGGGCAAACTGCTCTGAATGACCATGTCTTGCCTACTAATGATGTCTTCCAGCTCAATCAAATGGACACCGATTACTTTTGAGCACTGATTCTGACGATGCTGCACAGACAATTTTTATCCTCAACTGACCAAAGGACATTAAATAGGGCTTAAAACTGAAATATTGACAACTCTGTCAACACACAGAATGAAGATTTTTGCTTAGCTACAAAATGGATAAACTAGTTGCAGCACATCCATGCTTGAAACTGAAAGCAAACCTGACAACTTGACCTACTTTCTGATTCATTTGGCTAATAACCATCTGACTATTTAAAAGAACTCCTTAAAAAATAACCCAATAAAATGAGATGGTGTCATAAAAAAAAATAACACCCCAGTTGCAGACCGAGCAGAACACTGTGAACTTCAAACTACTGATCCAAAAACAAACGCACTATTTAGGGTGAAATATCACTAAGGACAATGTAAAGATGTGACCGGATTTAATATTCCACTAAATCCTTTTCACCTCCTTACGAAACACGTTTTTTTTTGTTTTTTTTTAACAGTGCTACAATGGCTTAAGTGCTGTACAAGAAAAATAAAATAATTGGTGACGTTTTTACATAAACAATGCTGCACAAGGCATCTACCACAAGAATTATCTCCCAACTTTCAGTCTTGTAAGTGATGGCAAAGTGCAGCAGTCTTGCTTCAGCAAGCTGAGCAGCAGTGCACAGCATTGAATATTTTTTAATTGTGCTGCTTTGCATTTCTTATGCACCTGTAGTTTCTACTGTATGTTCGACTGTATATTTTACATGATCTGAATTATTGCAAAAACCAAATTTTTCCGCATTCTTGGACGACAGTATTACACTTTTTTCTTACAAAGCAACTGACGGGGGTTGTTACAAGTCTGACTCATTTCCCTCCAGCACTTTCCCTGATATCTTATTAAAATGATCTGAAATATTTATGATGGCAGATAATACTCTGTCTATAGTAGTAGAAAAGCTGTTTTTACAGCTGGTGTTCTTTCAGTGCATTCTCACATGTTTATCTGCACTCACAATCACACTAGGAAGCTCAAAACCTGATCCAAATAATCCACTGTACCTGCATACAGCTGTCTTTACAGCAGCGACAGCCAATCAGACGACAGTTTTCACACTCCTTTCCCTAAATGCCAGGGAAACGCAGAGCAAATACGTGGAATAGAGCCGTTCGTTGCCACAAACCCAGGTTGTCATGTATTTCCTTTCATATTTTATGTAGTAGATTTGTACGATAATCAAACAAATGGCTAAACGGACATCAAAGCTGAGCTCAATCAGGAAAAGAAGTAGTGATTAGAAGCACGTAGGGTTTCGGGTTGCAGTTATTTGCATGATAACAAGAGGCTGTAGAGGAAATGTAACATGGAAGCCGCTACAATGAAAGTGAGCTTGGAGACAAAAACGATGCTTTGAAGCTTTCCATCCCACAATTCCTCTGAATCAAAGCTGTGAGATGCATTTCAACCACTTTGTACCAGTAGAATGAAATATTCCACAACCGGACCTCAATGAACACCTGGGGCCGCCTGGTCACGTGTGCATAAGCACGGTAACCCAGGCAACGCTGATGGAGTTGACCGTCAGCGTTGGTCAACTCGGCTCAGCATTGGCTTGATTTCTTGTCTACCAATTCGCCTGAAAGGTCCTGATCAATAACATGTTGAGGCTTGTATTTCTACCAAATGGTGTTCATAAGGTGATCCTGTCAACTAAAAGCAAAAGGTAAAGGCATGAATTTTAGCCAAAATAATTTTTTCCTTCTTTTTTAGGCAGCCAGGAAAGTTAGCAAGATAGTAAAACACACTGATTTCTGCTTTGTCTCTAATTAGAGGTTCGCAAACTGAACTAAACTCAGTATTTCTACTGCTGTGTAAACCTCAAATTCCTAGGAAAGCATATTTCATGACTTTGTGTGGAATTACTTATAAGTCCAGTATATTTTTAATCCCTTAAAACAGCAGAGTTAAAATGAATATCACATCTTTATTTGGGTTCTCTCATCTAATCTGGAAAGGGGAAAAGAAATTTCATACAAAAATCACATGGCAAAATAATGAAACAGAAAAACAACGAGACAAACAAATGAGACAAAGATCGTAAAAAAACCAAAAAACTTCTTGTAAATCATATTAATCGCAACAATAAAGAGATAATTAAATGTGCACAATTACTTAAAATGATATAAAGATGAACTAAAATGCAATAAAAACACAGAAATACCTTAAACTAAGAACCTTTATTAATAAAAAAAAAGTTAGCTGGAAAGCAGGACTGAGTATTGCCTTTTGGTTCGAGATGAAGTAAATTAGATGATGTCACTTATTTTTGCTTTAATTATTTGTGTTAACAGCACAACACTAACAAAATAATAATAATGTATTGAGTTTTATATGCAGGAACAATCTGTTCCGGCCCATGTTTAGTCACCAACGCTTTACAGAATCCAACTATTTTGTCACGGCAATGAAATTTGCTTATTCTATTAGGTCATTTTGAGGATGACGTTTCAGCAATTAGCGACTATATTAAAACAATCACAAACAAATAAGTCCAGATGAAACAAGAATAAAGCTTCTGCACACAAACACGCACAAGCCCAAACACACTGCCGGCTGCTGAGGATAATCACCCTGTAATTACAGCTGGTAATGACAGAGTGGCAGACACAGTTGAAAAAGTCCCCGTTTGCTTCAACCACGCAAACAAAAACAGTTCCTGCCCGGGTATCTCAGCTGCTAACTGCCGCCGTATGTCCTCAGAGCCAGACGCCCGGTGACCCGGAACCGGTATGCGACTCAAATCAAAGCCTTCCCGAAGGATTCTGTGCCCGGATTCCTTGAGGCGTCACAATTCAGCTCCACTTTAGAAGGACTCTTGTGGAGGCAGCATCAAATTACAAGCTTTTGTTCTGCGGTTTTTGTTTGCAAGAAAAGCATAAACTCTTCTGACGCGCAACCGAGTGTCATGCTCCAGGACGGAGAGTTGCATCTCTTCTCAGCCAAATTCAAACGGCTTTCCTGGTGGTCTAAAAGTAAAGTCAATCGTGTCGGAGTGTCTGTGGGGGTTTTTGAACAAACTTCCAAATAAAAAAAAAAATAAAAAAAAAAACAACAAACTTGATCCCAGACACAACGGCGAAAATGTTTGTTTGACCGGATGACAAACTGCTCTAAACAAGGGTGTGCAAGTAAAGCTTCAATTTGAAATTCCTCTGTCATTTCATTCATACATAATCAACCTCTCACATCAATTGGAGAAGTGTAATCAAGACTGATTCATTGCAAACCAAAACCAAGCTTTTGCATTTAAAACTCATCCATCAGGAGGGACGTGTCTGAAAAAAGAAATTCCTAACTGCAGCTGCACTGGCGGAGAGAGCAAACACCTGGCCAGCAAAAATGTCTTGATGCTGAAGAAAGAAAACAACTTAATTTACAAACACTTTAAAATTGATTTAATTTGTTGTTTTGTTTATTTATTTTGTATATTTAAGATGTCTTCCAGTGTTAAATGTTCATTAGAATGTAAAGTTTACTGATCTTTTAGAATGTGCCCTGGCATTATTATTTTATCATTACCATTACAATACTCAAAAATGGTCTCAAAACAATATTATCGTTTATTGCAATAACTTGTGGAACAATTTATCATCAACCCAAATTTGTTATGGTGACAGGCCTACAGGGGTCCACTGTAACAGGTGGTACTGAAAGGCATTCAAGTATTCTGATCTATTTCATTTTCTTATTGTTGTTTTACAAAGCACTATTATGTGAAATTAATAAGTCAGAAGCTCATAATCAGGGAGACAAACTGCAATAGGCAGCTATTATCTATTGTTTCATGACTGCTCTGGGGAGGTGATGCTGAATGAGTCTTTAGATAAAGAAAACTGTTCACAGTCAAAGTCGCTGTCACACGACATCACTGACAGGCAAAGAGTTTAAGCCCTATGGCAAGAGCCGATACCAGAGCCTACTCTTATAGCCAGTTTGATGGAGCAACTACACGATGAAAGGAGCAAAGAACGGGTTTGTTCCAAGTCATTATTGCACTTAAAACATCACCCAAGTAAATGTTTGATCTTTCCTCCGTTCTGTAGAGGATCACATCGCAGAAGCGCAATTTATTTACAGTTTATGGTGCTTATCTGGTGGTTCCTGCAAACAGATGTCTTATTATCACTGGTTTCACACACACACACACACACACACACACACACACACACACACACCTTTTATGGACTCCGTATTTAACACTCTCCCAACGCTCACCAGCTGTTCTCACAATTGATCATTTTTAAAATTGGTTTCTTCACAATGAAATAAACTATTATCACCATGTCATAATTTTACAAGAGGCAACAAAAACCCTGCCAATACATTTTTTCAAATTTAGTTGAAAACTTGCACTGACCACAGTAAATGATAAACCAACGTAATTAACCCTTCCAGACCGAACTGATCCGTGACGACACAAATTTTTAGTACCGTAATTCTGCCACACCTTCCGCTATCTGAAAAAATCCAACGGTTTCTGAATGGGAGACATTGCGCTTTCCAGCCGATATCAGGTTATTATGATCATTTCTCTCCCGCTGCAGCAGGGAGTGAAATTAATCTGAGGGCTGTCTTTTAATAGACGGTAAATTACAAAAATAACTCGCTATATATTGAAAGCTTCAGTGGTTATGGGTAAATGGGCAAATAGATTTACTCACAGGACATTTAAAGAACTTTGTGCAATTAAAATAAGCACAAAATATCCATGTGGAGATTTGAAACTTAGGACTCAAAGGGTTAAAAGAAGTAGAGGAAGACCAGAGACTGTGATGAAGGTCTTAAACTGTTTGCCGTTGATGGCCTTTGATTTTTATCACTTTGTCTCCAAATTAAAGGAAATAGCCAAACTTTTATAGCATTCCCAACATTTTCATTAGTTGTCAGTTTTATTAACTCCACCAATTTTTCAAAAATGATTCTTCACTCCTGTTGTAGTCCAGTACCAACGAAAACTCATCCAGTCAACAAACCCACCGTCATCTGGACAAAGCATGCAGCATTGTGAGGATCATGTTCTTTGATTTCTCCAGTACATTTAACACAATCCAGCATGATTTGCTTTGTCAGAAACTCCAGAAGACACAGGTGGAGGCCTCAACAATCGCCTGGATCTATAACTACCTGACAAACACACCACGCTTTGTGCGACCAAAGACCTGAGTAGTCAGAAGCACAGGAGCACCACAGGGGACTGTACTCTCACCATTCCTTTTCACTCGGTACACTTCAGACTACCAAATTGTACGGTGTGTACGACGACAAGTCGGATTGTAGTCATCTGCAGAAATACTCAGATGACTCTGAAGTCACAACATTTGATATTAACAAGATCCCAGGAGATTCCAGGTGATAATGTAGGAGCAACAAAGATATTTTAACAACATTAACATCAAAGTATATGAAAAACAGTGAAGTTCAACAGTTCATGTAGAGCTTAGAAGCTTATCGTCTCTTTTTTTTAACCAAATACATTATGTAGTTCCAGTCTAGCTTTGCCAAGATGAAGAAATCAAATTATGAAACAATTATAAATCAGTCCTGATTCCAAATGGAGGCTGGAAAGCTACACAACTTGTCTGTGGTCAGAAAAAAAGAGACAAAACAGTGAAGGGTGTCACCCATGGAGATGTGTAAGTGTGTGTGTGCGTGTGTGTGAGCCATGTGTCTCGGGACTATCCATTACACAATCCGGGGAAACAGACGGATATGGTATGTCAGAGTTTGTGTCTGGATGAGATCATTATGCATGAAACAGAACTACAGTCCCATTTCTGCACACATATGAAGGCACAAACAACCGGACGCTCACAACGAGTTTCCATGGAAACGCCAAACAAACAGTGCATTCAAGCAGCGACCCACCCCGTCAGAAAAGAGAGAAGAATCGAGATGGAGAAGCAGAACCAGCAATACAAGGTAGAAAGTGAGAGTGCAGACGAAAGTAGCAGTGAAACCAGATGGGATTGTGTTGCTGAATGTGCCTCAGCTTACTCATCCTACGGAGCTTTTCAGAGAGACACTTGGGGGGGGGGGGGGAAACAACAAACCTTTTAAATCTTCAAAACTTTCTGTGAAAGCGTACGCTTTTGTTTAAGCCAAGTGAAAAAGTCTTCATTTCACAAGAAGGGCAAGAAATTATGAAACTTCCTCATCCCACCAGAATCCCTCAGATGTTATTCCACCTCGCAGGTCAAAGACAGCACACACACAGAGAACCGCTCATGAACCGCCCTCCCAACAGACAGCTTCATTCAATTTTGTAGTCCAGGAACAGACAAGGGAGCACTTTAACAATGGAGGCACAGCTTTGTATCAAAGTCAAGGCCGGTTATTGAGGGTTAGCGACTTCTCAGTTCAATCAAGGTTAAAGACGCCCACATCCGCAGATTTTTTTTTAAAAAAAAGGCACCGATGTTTAGATGTGGTGATGGATGAAAAAGAACCTTTGCCCACTTGGACTTTGGCCATTTTGTCAACATCAAATGTGCCTTTGCTGTTGCCAGAGAAACGTCAGCTGTGAGAAAAAATGTCACTGTAAAGCAGCACGAATTTTCTAGAATAAAGACGGCAGATTTACAATAGAAATGTTAGAACAAAAATATGTTTTAGACACTCTGTAAAGACTTTATTTTAAGATTATTTCTGGTCCATTAATCAATTATCCATGAGAAATATAGAAAAGGTTAGTCTTTTTCAGCCATTTTTAACCAAAGCACAGGTCTTTAAAGACATGTTTATCTCTGAGGTAGACAGTGATATCCAAAACATTTCTCCCCCCAAAATCTAATATAATATTTTCTGCCTTTAATTTTAAACTTGGTCTTCAGCTGTGTGGTTTCACTACTGGGTAGAAAACTTTTACAGCTACAATTTCTGCACACTTGGGTCCCCCCTCTAAAAGTGTTTACAACTGCATAAATTTTTAAAATATACAACAAAAAAAAAAGAAAATGTACATGTACTTCCACCTCACATATTCCAGGTTATATTTCTATCCCAGTAATCCCTCTTTAGTCGTGTTATTCGATCGTGAAATAGATAAAAGCCCTGGGAAATGTTCCTGTCATCAAAATGTGCCTGTAATTTTACTGAGAGTTTTCATTTCCATAATCATTTCTTGTTTGTGTATTAACTTTAACTTTGCTGGTGGGGAAAAAAAAGCAGCCACACAGCATAATGCTCCCACTATCATGCCTGATGATGTGCGACTTTCTTCTTCTTTCAAAATAGTATCAGTGCAACCTTAAGAAGGAGAGCGCAGTTCAGCATTATTATTTTACAGCACTTACAGTCTGAAACTGGAATGAAAATCAAGTTTTTTTCAGTCAAAATTTGTAGCATTCACCAATTTCTATTAAGTAAATCCAGGGCAACATATCCCAAAGGAGCATTCACATGTTTCTTTAATGTTTCCAAAAAGTTTAGGTGATTCATTTGTGTATTTGAATGTAAAACAGTAAGAAAACAAAACAAAAAAAACCCAAACAGTGGCATTAATTGTGAGAAGTTATGTTTGATTATCAGAGTTGTAAACAAAAATACCCCTTATCGTGTGTTTGCTGCTTGCTAGTTTTCTACCCATCAATGTAAGGTACAGATATTCTAAGTCCTAACGGTGATCTGCATCGGTCTATATTATGAAAAGTTGGCTCACTAACTCCTTGTAAATCAGATTTTTAAGCAAATCTGCACTAAAGTCCACATGCAGTGTTTTTATCAGTCAGTGTTGCATGCTGTGACCTCTGCCCATCACATCTCAGTGATCCATAACAAGCTGTCTGAGGGGCAAAAAAAAAAAAAGAGCCTCTGGAGGGGAGAGTTTGTCTGATCCAGTTAGTCCCTCCATGTTTCCGGGCCTGTCAGACTCGAGCCTCTGGGGCTCCGACACAAATTCATACAAAGCAGCCGTCACAGAAAAGGAAGTGTCAGAAAAGGATGCTGATGGGATTCAAAAGGTCAGGAATCTTGGAGAGCTGGCCTTGGGGGAGAGGGAGCTGTTCTTCATCTTCTAACCAGCTGATACACTGTTCTCTTGTATAAAACTAAAGGCTGAAGTAACTACAGTTCATCATCAAGCCGATGTATTAACTCAAAAATGTCAAACTGAGTGAACTCAAACATGAACAATCTTTAAGGGCACAGCTTAATTTCATTTTTTTCCTGAAATAACATAAAAATAAAAGAACTGAGGGCAAGTTTCAGTTTATTCACTCATTCTTTTCACGTATGTTACCACGTTTACTTTGAGAAGGCCATGTGTTAAAGATCTGTGACTCTTAAGCCTGCAGTTTGGGTAATTATTGCTGTTCCATCGTTTTTAGATGTTTTTTTTATCTGTGCCTCCTTGTGACTGTGATTTTCTGGTTCTCCACATGTGTAGCCTGCAGAGCTTCAGTGCATCTCCCCTCCTTCCTCTTACAGTCACAGAGTCTTGTGTTTATGTGTGCTAGAAAGACCACTTCCTGTCGGGATGTGTGGTCCAGCAGGGGAGCATCAGACCATGACCAGAAGTCACAAGTTTCTGCTGGAATCGACCATTTCAGGGTTTGTATGCGAGGTAATGCGAGTCCACTGGCGCTGCGTGATGCATTAAAGTGCCCATGGCCCGATTGGTCTGAGAAACGATAAATACCACACATTCAATAAATTCAGTGTTTGTATTTGTAGCTTAAGCTTAAGTGGTCAAAACAAATTCCCAACATCAGGCCTCCAAAACTCTTCATCCATTCCACTTCTTCAGCCGATATTTCTGTGCCTTTAGCTCGCTAAAAGAAACATTGTTCACAATTTCCAATGGTGAAAACAAGAATTAACTTGTAAAGTAAGGAAAATTGCAACCTCCCTACCATCACATGAGGCCTCAAGCCTTTTCATATGATGTTTTTATAGTTTTACAATTTTGTTTAGGGCACAGAAAACAGAACAGCTGGACAACAAGAAGTCAGATTCTGATATTGTAGGTGCAAAACAATAAAAAATATGTCAAAAAATGTAACCATGAACATAAAATATGCATAATTGACCTGAGTGAAGTTGGCCTCCCCACCTTCTTAAAATCAGACAAAAATGGTGTTTGTGCAGCAGAATTTTATGTTTGTGCTGCTTTGGCTTTGATGATATTTATAAAATTTAACGGTCAAAAGGTCAACCAGGCCCCTCCCCCACTTCTACAAAATCAAAATGACCTTCAAAATGTCATTAGTATCTTTAAAGCCAAAGCAACACAAACAAAAAATGGGGGGTGGGCGGGCTGCTTGACCTTTAATGACCTCTGGAAACATTTCTTAATATCTTTAAAATGACAGCAGCACAAACAAAAAATTTTGCTGAACAAATGTTTGTGCTTCACTCAGGTCTCCAACATTACTTGTGATAAACTGAAAAAATAAACAAAAACAAAACACCTTATCCCGGTTTATTTTCAACAATATTTATCTCCTTAGCTTTCTTCTCCAGTCCTTTCAGGACAAAAGCCAGCTAGCTACCGGTGGCCGGCTAGCTACCGGTGGCCGGCTAGCTACCGGTGGCCGGCTAGCTACCGGTGGCCGGCTAGCTAGCTGGCCTCAACTGCCTCGAGACACAGAATGCTACGAAGACGTTGGCGCACGACTCAAACTTTTGCCTGGCAGAAGTCCTGCTAGAAAACAAAACTACATATATGGGAATATACTGACAAAACAAATTTAAAGACCTATGATTAACAGATTTAAGACCAACATACATTTTTAAAATGAATGGAGACATTTTAAGGCTCTAATTTCAGATGTATGAATTTAAGACTTTTTAATGATGCGTAGACTCAAGTATTATTACCATTTTTCCAGGTACGGTGAATGATCTCAGAGTTTATCAAAACTATGAATGAAGGTCAAACAAGTAGATCCATTTGCTTCCCTTAAAAGCTATTCCCAGTGACATTCCCATAAATACAACAATCTGTACAAACTACAATCTGTCTTTATCAGGAAGAGCTTGAAGGATGTCAACGGAAAAGCTGTGTTTTTCTTTCGGACTCTTATTGTTCCTGACACACTGTGTGGTACATGACTCACAGTGGAGACCAAAACCAAATGATGCAACCAGGAAGGAAAACTTTGAATCGAGGATGAACCTTGTAACATCCGCCACAGCTGTGTTCAGAAGGGAGCTTCCCGTCATTTCCCAACAAAATACAAAGAAATGTGTTGCTTTCAAAGGAACTGGCTCTATGAAGGACACTTAGAAAACTGCATTGTTGGTTAAAAAGCATAAAAAACCAAACATGGTAACACTTTATTTGAAGGGGTTCCCATAAGACTGACATGACACCGTCATAAATATTAAGGAGTTTTTATGAATTAAGCACATTCCAATGTTTCAGGAGGTTTTCAAGGCCAGAAACGGTCATTTCCAGCTATAAAACACATCATTGGCCCTTTCCAGACTTGTTGCTGTGCACTTCTTTCAGCTGGCTGAAAGAAGGCTCCTACACCTTTCCTTCATGTACATCAGTTCAGTTGTTTGGAAATATTTCCAGAAATGGAAAACACGCAGACTTATGGCATTCAAACACTAGAAGCAACACCCATCATTCTTACCAAAGAAGGATTACGCAGCTAACTGCAGGCTAGTTACCGAAGCAGCTAGCCTGACTCATTAATCAGCTAAAATGAAGTGCTACACAACATTCTGCTCAATCAGCATGTTTAGCCTGTTCAGAATTAAGCAAACTACTTCTAAATTTAGCAGATATTTATCAGGCTGACACGGGAAAATTCAAATGGCTCATAAAGGTGTTTGTTTAGTTTCAGAAAAAGAAGTCCAGCTCATTCTTAAAATTGGTTCTTTTTCTAAACTTTTATTTCTTGGCCTCTGTGCATCTCAAGATATCACTGAGTTCAAAGCTTAGCTGTTGCAGCAGCTGGAGGTTCGCCAGCCCGTTTGTGCTTACTCGCCGCATTCGGGCAGCTTTTCCGTCTTGGCATCTCGACACGAGAATCTGTACGTTCCACATAGTGGATTCACAGGATGCCTGCCTGGCCGCCGCATGTGTCACTGTCAGTTTAAAGTAAGAAAGCATACCAGTACAGCTGAAGACGGCTCTAATAACGCCACAGCTAATGGGGGGATTGGGAGGGAGAGCCTTAAAAAGGCAGAACAAGAGCAACAAAGCAGCAGGAAAGACAGGATTACACAATCGATGGCAGATCATAAAGAATGAAGGATTATCTCTAAAGGCTTCAGATTTAGATGTCTGATCGTTTTCCTGGAAGGATGAGGATTACTTAGATGTTAATTTGGAAAAAAAAGAAAAACTCGTCAGCTAATGGCTACCTGGAATTAAAGTATGTCACTGTGAATCAGCATGAACAAACTTAGATTTCTTGTCCTGAAATGAAACCTCAACCTCAGTGCTACTACACGTCATCTTTACAGACAAAAGAGCGATCTTATCCATAAAGCTTATGAATGCAGCAGATTTAAAACAAATCTGGAAAATTCCTCATTTTACAATAGCGAGATAAAAGTTTCTTGTGTTTTTTCCACTAATGTGCTATGGAGGAAATAATTTGTATTCGTTTTTTTAGATAGTTGAAATATTTCTTTCAATTTAGTTCATTTCAGGACACGAAAAACATTCGCTTGATGCCACAACAGATCTACCACTGTCAGCAATAGTACTTATGGCTCCAGAGACAAATCCTTCGCTAAGCTACCTCCACCTTTTCGTAAGTACAAGGCGACCACAATTGTGTAATTGAAGGAACCATCATGAGAGAGAGCGATATTTTGGCCACCAAACCCACATCTGTTAACTGGGAGGGCGAGATGGACGATATGGCGAAGACGTGACCTTAAACAACCAGGTGCTGATGTAAATCGCCATCACTAAATTGGAATTTGACCGTCTGATTTATTTCAAAGCCCACTGCTGTCTTAGAAACGACTTTCGATCAGAGAATCGGACTCAGGTTTCATGGTAATTATCCACCAATTTGTCCAATAGGCTGAAAGTGGCAAGAATCACCTCAAGGCTACACGCTGCGGAGTAACTCTGAAACAAACAAACAAAAAAAATCAAGCACATGAAAGCAGGCTGGTATGTGAGCCTCCCCTCTCCTGGAGTGAAAGAGATCGGATAGATGTATTTTATTAGCTTTGCACAGCGATACCACAGCTATGCACCATGACATTCCCCCAAATCCTTTCATTCCCAATCTCTGAGTTAATGTTCCTCCGTCTGACAGCAGGACATTAACTCCTTTACCTCCTCCTGCCACGTCCTTCAATTCTCCTCATGGGTTATCTTTGTTTAGTACAGATAGAAAGGAGGTTGGTAACACACACTGGCCTGTTGGAGTATCATCTCTGGGAAGAAGAATAGGCTGGGAGGTGAGCCGATTTACTGGCCGTCTACTGGAACGAGCACGCCTGTCACTTCAGCTCAGGGATGGACATTTATCGTACCAATTATCATTTATCGTGATAAGAATTTTGATGTATCGTTGTCACAATGAATTCCAACTGATGTTTGAAACCCCCCAAACATGTCCATATTGTCAGGATAATTTGCTTTACCATTTTCTCTACTGTTTGTTCAATGAACGTATCAATCAATGTGAAAACATTTGAAAATATGATTAAATAAAGTTGGTGTGTGCAGTTTAGTGACAACAATCAAATTTCTTTATGAGACTGGTGACCTAAAGAAGCATGTTACATATGGGAATGTTTTCCAAGAGCAGTATTTTGGTGCGTTCACATCAAACAGGTTTTCCAAGTCTGGTTTACATCCAAAGTCTATATATTTGGAGCCGCGTCGAGGGCCTGTAACGGCGCATTTTGAGAATCTAGCGTGGCGCGATTATAAACGTGACGCGTCAAGCGAATCCGACAAATAGGCTGGCAACGGAAAACGAAGTCAAAAGCGATTTTGAACGCACCCTCGACACGACTCCACATGGACTTTGAATGTAAACCAGATTTGCTTGACGCTCAAAACGCTTTTGGTGTGAACGCACCATCAAGCGTCTGCACTCAAAGTGCACGTGTCAAACTTGAAGCGTCTGACGCGTTTTTAACACATGTAACGCGTTTGGTGTGAACGCACCATTTGTGTTTGTGGGGCTATGATTGCTGTGAGACACAGTCACAGCCATACATTTACCTAAAAAATAAAAAGCCATAAATAATCCTTATCGTCAGTTTTATCGTTTTCACAGTAGTATCACAAGATTTCATGATAAACCTTTAAGTCCATATCGCCCACCCCTACTTCAGCTCTTAGATCAGAGCTGAATCCAGTTGTGGGTCCTCGAGGTTCGCGCTCTGCCCCGGTAAGGCTTTCAAGTCCCCCTCTCTGTTTAACCAATCACAAACCCTTCCCTCCTTCACAGCAGGCCCATCTCAAATCCGCTGTTTAAAAATGAGCGCAGAGGGATATTTCCACATTTATAAGGAAAGAGCTGCAGATTTATGGCCAGTAAGTGGATAGAGTCGAACAACATAAAGCACTCGGAGGAAATAACTCGTCACAGAAAATGAGACAACATGTGAATCTTATTAACAACCCACATCGCTTATGGCTTTACCAGAACGCTACGGCAGAAATGACCCATCCAGGATTTCCAGGGGGGAAAATAAAAGGATCTGATTATCCAATCTGCTTTTTAAAAGCATAACTGGAATTAAAAGAAGGTTAAATTTGTACTTAAATCTACGGTTTGAGTGTTTAAGTCTGACGTTCTCCAGCTGTGTTTTTTTTTTTCTCGCCTGTCCTGATCTGGTCTCCCTTGGCCTTTTATACGTCTTTGTCCCCATGCTCTGTTATTTTCCCTGCAGTCTGTGTGAACCCATCCGTTTTTAATCCCCATCCTGTACGGGTGAATGAAAACCTCAGCGTTCATTTGTCCGATTCTTTGTTTGTGGTCCAGTAGAGGGTGTCTCCCTCTCCAACCCCCTCCGCCCCGCACACCCCATCCAGAGTCCCACCTTCCATCACCGTTTCAGCTTCATCTCCCTCCCGTTCACTAATCCATCTTTCACCTCCTTGGTTCTCCTCAGGACTCGCACTTTCTTGCTGAGCGAAGGACAGAGCGGTCTCCTGGCAGCTGTCCACGCTCACGCGTGGGAGGAAAAACAAACAAACGTCCACATGTTCCTGAGGAATTTTAATGACTTCCATATGTCTGGCTTCATTACCTGCCAAAACTCCAGGCAGCACAAGTGAAACGGCGGACTCTCAATGAGGCGGCGCAGCGGCACTCGTGACAACCTTTGTGAACCCGAGCCAAGACGTCTCCCTTGAGGCTCCGAGCGGCTTTCTAAGAGTGTTTTCACACCTGATAGTCCGGTAGACTCGGTTCGATTAGGGATCAAAGTTGCAACATTTGTTACATTTTCAGCTGCCGAGGTTCACTGTGTCAAATGATCCAAACCATTTGAAAAGCCTGTTTCCCGTAATCGCCTGTGGAGGAACTGTACCAAAAACTACAGAAGAAAACTTAGGAAGACATGACCACAACTTCCTTCTTCACAAAATGTAAACAAAAAATAAGTAGAATCAGATTTTAGGATTTCTCTCGTTGTTGGTAAAAGACCACAAGCCATTTCTCCCTCTAGCACTAGACTTGTGCGTTTATTTTGTTGTATTTACCCAGAATGCTCTCCGCTATAGTCCGCTTCCTGCTTTTGGAGTGGTCGCTGGTCTGCTCGCATTCACATATAAATTGAACCTCACAAGAGTTCACTTCAACCAAACCGAGACCTTGGTTTTTAGGCGGTCCAGAGTTCGCTTCAAGCTGAGTGGCATGTAAAAAAAAAAAAAATTTTCTTTCTGATCTGTGAATTCGTCATACGGAAGTGATGAAGCGACGGCAGACTGAGCTGACAACTCTTCTCAAGCTCCAGTATAAGTTGTTAAAGCACATAGTTTTGCACATAGTCACGGAAATGCCTAAAATGAAGAAGCATAGAGAGGCAAGATAAGAAGATATTTAAAAATCAAACTAAGATGTGGTGATTTACTTTAGAGACTATCAGTAGACTGCAGTGAGTCAAACCTGAGAACAGCCAGGTTGCTGTTTTTATCCTTCAGAGAGTTTCATCTCCATCTGTAATGGAAAATGCAGGAAATACTGGCAGCCATTTAAAATTCTTTCTGGAATACTAATTCTTAGCAATGCTGCACTAACCAGGTTAATCACCAATACAAGACGCTAAAGGGCCGTTTTGCTTAAACTTCTCTCTCACACAGCAGCTGTTACATCTAAACAAAAAAAGTATTGTCTTCTAAATATAAAATGGTTTAATAAAATTTTTCTTCGTTACCACTCATAAAGAAAACTCAAACTTGATGCAGCTCTGTATCGGCAGGTCAAAGTTGAGCAAAAACAGAAAATCAGAGTCCAGCCCTAAAACTCAGATAGGTTCTTTTGAAATATTATCACTAATTTAAAGCTTTTATACATATAAGACTGCAAGTAAGGATCCAGTAATTTGACATAAAATATGTTCTATGTTCTATGGTACATATCTGCCTATATTTGACTTGTTTACAAGTAATAGTCTATATGAAAGACTCGCACTCTATAAACACTGGTGTCCAGCAGATGCTAGTAATAAAATCCCAACAGAGAGAGTATTTTAATAAGGTCGTGACCTGCAGGCTGTCGGGCCCCACCAGGGAGACCTGACCTGGGGAAGACGCAGGAGGTTGATTGAGGTTTCTGTCAGGACCTCATGCGAGGTCATAAATCAGGGGGAATTACTCCTGTCAGACTAAATACAGACACATATATGAAAGAGAGAGCCAAACAACTTACCCAACAACATATAAATCACTCCATAATGTATGTTTACACCTGTCTATATACACCTGCCTGATTATAAGAACTATTCCTCTAACAGTAAGCTTGTGCTGCTTCCATGTATTTTACTCTTTGCCTGGCAGCTTATTGCAATCATTATCAGCACATAACAAAAATCAGACGCTACGCCTGCAATGTTTTATTGCAGGCGTGTCAGTGGTTGGGAGCACCCAGCCCACTGGCAGGATCACTGTTTAGATTTAAGATCTCCTCTGTAATGTTTTATTTTCCCCCCTCAACCCAGCACCAGCTGCAGAGGAAATGACAATGGAAGGGAAAAAAAAAAAAAGACATTCATAACATCTCCTCCCACTAAAAAGCTAACTCCCTCTCTCTCGTTTCTTCCCCTTGTATTTGCAAAATTGATATTCTTGCTTTTTCCATGTGCAACGTCTCAACACACTCACTCACTCACCTCCCAACCCCCAAAAACGTCTAAATCCGCACTTCTCTTTGGTTCATCTGAACATCGTAACCCTTGACCCGTGAAATTTATACGTTGTTCTGTTTTCTGACACACTCGTGCGGGTTTGGTTTCTTCCGTCTTTTCCCTCTCTGGACCCAATTTTCTCTTCTGCTAGAAGAATCTTGGATGTGGCCTTTTAGAAGGGGCTCAGAGTGATTTGTGGACTTTGAGATTTGGGGTGTCTTTAAATTTGCAAAAAAAAAATAAATACAGATTTTTTATGCCTGGAAAGCAATCATAAGCTCTAGTTGTACTATAGCAGGCAAAAAGAATCAAATGTTGGGACAGTTTCGATGCTAGTAAAATAATTCAGCAGCCAATTAGTAACTAAAACCCAGATCAGAAAGCACAAATATGCATTAACAAATGAACATTGTTAATGTTGCACATCATGACATCTTGTGGTTGTGGGGAAGAAGGAGAGATTAGAAATTGGACTGATTTGGTAACAGTCCCAATGTCAACTTCATTCTTGGATCAGATGTTTGGCTGGTGAGTCTAAAATCCAATCTGGACTTATTGGTCCTGGGTTGCTGCAGGTAATATTTTGGATGATTTTATTGTGGAAGTTTAGACTTGGAGCTGAATAAAATGCACATTTCCACATTAAAATACAAGGTAAATTCTATATAAACAGATGTTTTACGTATAAATACAACGGGTAAATTATTGAACACAATATTTCAATGTGTCCACAACAATCCAGTAATCCACACATACAAATAAATCAAAGAAAACTAAAACAAAAAAAACAAACAAACAAAAAAAAAGATGAACATTTGGGCTGATCTGATGTTATTGCTGTTTAGGTCAATAACTAATATTTACCAATGTGATTCATGTTAAATCAAGTCACATTTAAGATTTTTAAACAGCGTTTTAATGCCACCTTGAATTAAAGCTAAGACAGGATGAAAAAATATAAACATAGGAATTGGTTGGGGGATTCTGCTATATATATATTTACAATCAAGCATAGCATGAATTGCGAAACTTCTGGGGTTTGTTTGGTGGCTCTTGGTAGTGGCTTTGTGTTTCTCTGCTCTACTCTTTTCACACAGAATGTACCTAGCATGGGTTGGTAACAGAAGTGAGCCAGGAGTGAAAACTAACAACGTCCAGCCAACTGGCAATAAAGTTGCACTTGTCGAAAAGCTATCTAGCTAGCAAGGGTAGCAGCTAGTTACCAATGGCCTTACCCGCAGAACGCAGTGAAGATGTCTGTGCGCGACTTAAACCTGTGTCTGACAGACATAAACCAGAATACAGGAGCTTATACGACAGTCTTATGCTACATCTCTATCACTGTAGCATACAAACAAATATCACATGGCTCTCCTTCCAAACGCATACACAAAGCCTTCAAATTCCCCCCCCAGTACTCTAGTTTCTCCTCACAATGTAACTTTCTTTCCTGAATGACGTGAGCTGCAATAAATAAGAGACAAAACAAATAAAATGTGAACCATGAGCTCATATTTTTTCTATTTTTCTACCAGCCGTTTTGCTCTCATGTCTTGGGATGTCTCTTAAAATAAAAATAAATAAATAAATAAAACAGCAGAGGTGGAAATTTTCTGCACTTTAGTAACTAGGTTTGGCTTAAGCCAAACGTCAACCACAGATGGTTCAGCGATGAGCTCTTCTTCACCACTGATGTAATTCCCCCGATGGAACAGGGACGTCAAACCAAAGTATCTACGCACTGAGGTCTACTTATTTATCTCTTCTGGACAGGATAAACCCCAGCACTGACTTCGTAAATGACTTCCAGGCTTTAGTTAAGTAGAAAAGGAGATATTATAAAGAAAACTCTATAAATCAGAGTTAACATCTGACAAGAGACAAAAGCTCTTATGCTGATTGATGAAGATGCTGGTTTGGGGGGAAAAAATTGTGGCTGATCCCAGGAATACAACCGTAATGTGTAATTTGTCGTGGTAGCGCCTTGGAAAAGTATTCATAGTGCTTCAAGGTTTTCACGTTTATCTACATTACAACCACAATGTCTGAACCAAGTAAGATTTTATGTGAAAGAACAACACAAAGCAGTCTATCCTTTTGAATTGGGGAGATAACGACATGATTTTTAATAACAAAAATCGGAAGAATGTGTTAAATGCACATATAGCCTGGTAAAAACCAGCTCCTTGTTCCACATTTTGCTTCGTACAGAGCGTCTGGGCTGTCTTCTGTTGAGAAACAATTGTTTGCTTGAGATGTGCAGATTATAAACTTTGCCCAATTGCTAAATTTTGCTAGTGACGTATATAATGCGCCAGATTGACACTATAAAACTTACCGGAAATCGCCTGCTCTGTAAACAACAATCCCCCACTGCGACTGTGAATTTTAATGTAATATTTGGAACCGTGCTACATCGTTCAAAACTATTTCTTCTGTTTGCTGATTAGCCTGGTTGAAATTCTACCGGAGTAATCCATTTCAATGGGAGAAAATCCAGGTGCAGCAGTGAAGGGAGATTAGAATCAAATAGAAAGGCCCTGGGTAACTCTGGAGGAGCTGCAAAGATTAACAGCTCAAGTAGGAGAAGTTGCTGATCTGACAAAAATATCTAAGAATAAAATTGTTTAAATAAAGCTGTGCGATAAAAATTCTGTACTTTTGCAGGGTACTGTAACCGGATCTTGCTGCTGACTTTTTTTGCTGTAATCGCATTATAAAGTTTGTTCACCGACTATTATTCGATTTCAGCAGGTTTTTGCATGAATACACCGTACAAATAGCCATGAAATGATCATTTTTAAATATTTTTCTCCCAGGATACAAGCTTAAATACCTTACAGTAGGTGAACCATTAGAAGTGTTTGTTTCCAAACCCTCTTTTTATCAAGTGCCTGGGGGGAACTGAGAAATTAGCACTCATTCAGGGCATTTGAAATAAATTCTAGTAAAAGTCAATGAGCTGCTAAACATAAAAATGCTCATAAAACACCTTTCAAAGTGTTCGTTCCCGTTTTAGCGCCAACCGCAGACAGAGTGGAACAGGAATGGCATCACTTTGATGCTGAGTGATACAGCAGAACCAAATCCTGGCTCGCTTTTAAAAAGGTTCAAAATTTGCACCCTTTAAAGAGCTTATCTGGTCTAATGACAGTCCCAGTGATTCAACTCAACAAGCAAAGCTGAAAACACTGAAAAAACGTAGAACTTAACAGGAATGCGGGAAAATGTACTCGGTTGTGCAAATATCCCAGGGTTAGAGATAAAATTCTAAAAATATTTTCGCTATGTGCTCTTCGTTTATAACTTCTCTCTGCAGCTGTTTTCAAAATCTAAATATATATCCTATGACCAAAATTATCAGCTAGGTCTCGATTCACTCCCGCTTCCAAGCTTCCAAGTATTTTGTTTGTGTCTTTAAAGTCATTAACACATACAGTATACAGGAAGTTTAAAAAAAAAATAAAAATCTGCGGTTGATTGAACCTCTACAAAATGAAATGTATTGTTGAGTTCTTTCCCCATCACCTGAGGAGTTCACTTGCTGGAATCTGCTTTTATAAAGCAGATTCCAGCAGGAGCCTGGAAAAGCTGCACATTTCCCTGGGTTTTCATCAAGAAGCTTAAATTTATTGCTGTAGAAGCAGGAAGCCAGACAATTACCTCATCTTAATATGTAGAAGGTTATGCAGTATTTACTGTATGACGAAACTCAACAAATTACATAAATAACCAACTAAAGTAATGTCAATGATTGAAGTATAATGTTAGCTAACTGGTTTGAATAAATCCTGGAAGAGAATGAGAAAGCAACTGCTGTGGGGAGGATTTGTTATATAACTTTTTTCTTTGAAGCTTTATTTTTGTGATGCAGAAAAGTAACAATTCATTCATTCATTCATTCCAATAAAAGCCCTGAAAAGTTATTTGCATAGCAACACTGCATACAGTACCGCAACTGAGAGATGTTTTCTGTTTTCTTCCTCTAATTAAACAATTTTTTTTTTAAAAGCTAGGAGAAAATTCAACTCCTTGCCAGTTTTTATACTTTCCACTTGTGCCCATTTTCCAACCCATGTAATCTTCATTATTTAGTATTTACATCATTATCATTTTTTTTTTTTTTTTGACATTACCTACCAATATTGTTGATTATTGTTTTGATCAGCGTTTGGGCCAATGATGACTATATCTAAATAAATTCACTGTGAGCAGATATCTACAGGAGGATAAGGTTTGTTGAGGTAAAGCCATTGCATTTGTTTTTAAAGTATGCAAAGCACTAAAATGAAAAAGTCTGCTTGAAGAAAGTCACACTCACACATACTTCAGATCCAATGTTTACCATTTGGCATGTTTTTATTTTTAATGATCTAAAAGTTGAAAAGAAATTGAACTTTGGATTAACTTGTTCCAGTCTCTCTGTATTTAGGACCAGTTTGGTTTAACTCAACACCAAGATCAGCAGTTTAATCAGATCCTAGTCATCAAATGAAATCATCCATCCCATGAAGTGAAATGACCCACCACGTGACTCTCTGCTGTGTCATTAGTTTTGAATGACAAATCCCTGGTTTATGAAGGTGTGATTTATGTGTTCACAGTCACATTGGATACATGCACACAGAGTCGGTGGTTGGAGATGACGCTATAGAAAACAAAATCAAGTCCAGCCGGTGCAGACAGCTGGAAACCATGCCGATGACATAATGATGGGATGGCAAGCCAGCAAGCAACGCAACAAACACATAACCACAGCCTCGTTGCATATAACCAGACCTAATAAGTACAACTCCTTCTGAGAGTAATCTCAGTCACTCTCCCTTTTATATCAGACATACAGTAATTTGGAAAAGTGTTTAGGAAATATCTCTTTAAAAGATACTAAGTAATTCTGACTCCTTGGAATGAAAAACTTTAAAGGAACTGATTTGAAATTTTTGCACAGAACTGTGTATAAACTAAACCATAAGCACCAGTAAGTGGAAACAAGGAAAAGAAACCGGAGAGGCACTAAAGTTGATTTAGACACGATTGTATTTCACAAAAACATGAAATATTTGCTCAGTCCCTCAGCTGGGAGAGAACACATTCTGACTTTAAGAACGTTATCAAAACTATAAGAGCTGGAGCGAAATAAGTCGGAGAGAAAACGTGTCTGAATTCTCATCTCAAACCCCTCGACCCGAGAGAAGACATGTGGAGTTAGATTTGTGGGGATAGCGCAGAACCTCGGGAGGTGAAATCAAGACCAGCGCGACTGCAAATCATTTAGCCCAAAGCAGCAACGTCTTTTCTTCTTTTCTTTTTTTTCCTTTTTCAAGAACTCAGCACGCAAAGTCATTCACGAAACAATGTGGAACCCTCAGAGGAGAGCAAACAAAGCCTGCAGCAAGGGTCCTGCTTTTATTGCTTCTCTGAAAAAAAAAAACAAAAAAAAAACAAGCTGCACAAATATTTGATTAAAGGAGCTGAAATTTGTAAAAGCACGAGGCTGTCACCATGCCGACGGGTGCGAGGTGTGCACTTCGGGGTGAATCTTGAAGTTAATTTTGACTAAAAGATGTATGAGGTTGTGTCACTGACTTATCGGAGCAGATGTCAGACTTTATTTGAAAGCAGAAAGGGAAGAACTCCAGCAGTGCAAACTAGGAGAAAAAAGCAAAACAAAAAACAAAAGATAAGAGGTAACATACAAGTTTATAAACCCAATCCATTAGGAAAACACAGTATTGCAATAATATTGTCCAATATTAAAACCTGCTTTGCGATTAACCCGCATTTCTCTCCCTTATTAGAAATTAGCAAGACGAACTTCGCCTTCGTATCAGAGCTTTATAGAAGATTCACATCAGATGTGAGTCAAAACAACATTGAAAGTTGATCCAACTTACAGTTTTGTAGCTGACCAAATCCAGGAACATCACAATAAATTGGTATATCACCAAAAGGTTAGGATATATAGGTTTTTTTGGGATATATTTCAAGCTTTTATTTGTGCTAATTTTGATCACGAAAGCTTAGAGCTGGTAAAAACACAAAAGCACAGTGTGGGGCGTTGATGACATTAATCCTCAACGCAGCCATTCAGGGTCCTACCGCCTTTTCTCGACGCCAAATTTCTTTCTAAAACTGGAAATAAAGGACACCAATACGACAAAACCCTAAAGAAACAACAATGTGCAATAAAATTACATAATGTGATTTTCACTTCAATAAAAATTAATGAAATAGTTCACTTTTCTATAATATTTCCTGACATCGAGATGCACCTTCCGGATTTAACAGATAAACATTGTTAAGTTTGAATTCAGGTATCGATCAGAACCGACTCGCCTGCAGACACTGTGATCTGCGCCACAGGATGTGCCGAGAGCTTCGGCGCAAGCAGAAATCTTACTTCACACCTTAAAAAACAACTCCGGCTCAAACAAGATTCAACTGGGCCCCAGAATCTGCAGATTGTTACAGCTTTGAGTCAGATCACAGCATCAGAGAGCGCGGGGAAAAGTTTAGGCTGAGTGTCGAAGTCAGAAATGCTTGATCTGAAACGGTTCCAGTGATTTGTTTGTGTTCTAAAGAGGAAAAAAAAAGTGGCCTTCAAGCAGCACTAAATTGCTATGGAAAACACTCCAAGCAATACACTGCAACAAAAAAAGGGTCATTATGAGAAGGCATTTTGGGGGTCATGGAAATAAATAACAAAACCACAAACCTCCTCATCAGTCAGATGATTATACAGCCATTAAAGGGGATCTGTTATGGGGAGGGGGGCAGAAAACAACAGTCAAAAATAAACTGGCACCTCATAAAAATCTCCTTATCCCTACTCTGTCAGCGGCAAACAAACAGCTTTGGAAATGAGGCACTTCTTCAATGCAGCACTTCCCTTTCTGTGCCAGCAGTTAAAAGTTGGGACAGCAGCCAAGCAGCTCCAGTTATCTCTGACGATAAAACGCAGATTTTATGACATGTACAAGACAGAACACAGGTAACAACTCATCTCTTATGGAAGAGGGGTAAAGCACCAGCCACCACACACACACACACACACACACACACCCTCCTCTGCAACCCCCCGCCACCTTTCCAGAAGCATGCTGACACTTGAGAAGGCGGCACGTCTCATATGCATAGCGAAAGCCATTCAAAGCTCCCAGCTCTATTCTTCTCCACAGTAAAAGAACTCAATCTGAAAGGAGGGGAAAAATGGCCTCTGCTGCACTGAAGAAAACTGAACTTAAAAAAAAAAAAAAACACAGCAGAAACTTCTATAAAGTTGCCATAGTGACCAATGAGGCTTAATTTTCGAGATAAAAATCAATGAGCTCGTCGTTAGCGCTGCAGGTCTAGAAGATAAAACGACAAGCGTGGAAAGTTGAGCTACGGCAGCCCTGACAGATGACGAACAACAGCAGCATTCATTCATTCATTCATTCAGATTACTAGAGAAAAGGGCGCCGTCCATGTTCTGAGCGGCTGTAAAAAGTGGGGGAATTTCGCCGAACAAACCTGCAGGACAGCCAAACAGAGCGTTCCTCCTCAGCTGTGATCCACCTGCACTGCAGCGAGTCCTCGCTCTAACACGCCTCTCCCATTCAGCCAGAACTCGGTGCAAAACTGTTGCTGCCCTCTTTCCCTTTTTGTGTCCCTCCCACTCTGTTTTTTTTTTTCTCTCTCTCTCTTACCCTCCTTTTAGCGCTCTCTCTTTCTCCTCCCTCTAAACCGGCAGTCTCCGTTGGTATGTCTGCCTGGTGGAAAACACGACAGTATCTGCAGCAGGCACTGCAACGGACTGGTCAGCACGCTGGGGGAGAGAAGAGGGGGACAATTGAGAGGGAAAAAGGGGGAAGGGTGATTTAAATTCACACATGCATCACACAGTGTGAGGTGACAGAGCTTTCCCCCCCTTTTCTTTTTTTGTTCAGACTGGCCTAATGAAGATGTCAAATGTGGCTTTTTTTGGTTGTTGTTTAAAACCTCTTTGCTCCTTGAGGTTCTTCAACTATGAGCAAAGAGTTAAAAAAACCAACAACATGGTGGCAGAAAAGATGAGAACAATCTTAAATAAATTAGAAATGTTTTTCTGCAGTTTATCGTCCTCCTCTTGCGGAGTTAACTTCAAATTCCCAAGTCAGTCAGGGAGTTGATGGTTTATTTTTTTTTCTTTTTTGTGATTGTTGCAGCCATAATGTTACTGATTTTGCAGCACTTTTTCAAAACGTTGCAGTCAATGTTGTGGATTTTCCAAGCTTCATTTTTGCCATAACATGGAATTACAAAAAACATTTAATTGCTGCACATAAACCTTCCCAAAATAAAAAAGGACAATATTTTACCATAGCTGATATTTAAAGTGCAGATAACATTTTCAAGTACCTTCTTGAAATAACACCCTTACTGCAAATAACATAACGTCCCGACGAGTTTATCAGAGTGCAAAAGAAGAAAGCCATATTGGTCATTGAAGTTAACATGAACTCTATACACAGTGTAATCAAATCTAGCTGGACATCTAAAAATAAAAAAATAATAAAAAAAAGGCAAATGTTACCATTTAGCATCACACATGCTTTCATCTTGCAGATTTGGCTTTCAAGAGTTGTGAAACAGGAAGTTAAATAAGAATGAGGCTAAGAGGATTCAAATTTCAGTTGAGTTTCAATGATTGGTCAGAAAAGAAGGAAATGAAGAAACATTAACGTGATTGGTCCGCTCGGGAAGTCTGCGCAAAATGTGCGAATGACAAGTGAACTTGCTTTTATAGTCATGATTGCAACTTCCTGTAGAGACTGATTATTATTTTTTATAATCATATAAAAATATAGAAATTAAAATGGTTAATCCTTTTTAAATTAATCAGACAATAAAACCTTGTTGGCATTTAAAAACGTCTTATAATTGCGGCCCAGTTTCTGTTTTTTTTTTTGCTTGTTTCCACTGTTTGTTGATGACTTATCTGTAATTCCTACTTCTTTGTCTGTCAAAGAGGATAAAAAAGAAACCCAAAGTCTGTTATTGAAAGCTGACATTACGTCAAATGTACCAGATTTGGTGTTCAACTGGAGAGGTACTACCAAATTCCACTTCTACCCACTGAGCTTGTGCACTACCTCTGATTTACGCAGTCTTTCATCACTGAGACTTCAACTGAATGCAATGAACTGAAGCCAAGGATTTTATTGTTTACGCATGATGAGACATGCAATTATTAAAAGGTCAGTGAAGAAATGAACTGGAGTCTTACCTTAAAGCTACAATTGAAGTAAATCCTTTCAGTGAATCTTTAATTGCCGATTCTTGTGCAAACGTTTCCATCTAGGGAGTCAAACCATGAATTTATAGGTGACCAACACAGGCAACAATTAGAACCAAAACAATATCCCCACTCACCATAACAAAGAGCAGCTCCAAGAAAGTCAGCAATCTGAGCCTGTATCAGTTCACAATCACTCAATCAGGAAAAAAAAGTGGGGATTACTGAAGACATGGGATCACTGATGTGCTGCATAACCGGCTGTTAGAGTCTTAGCGGCAGGGATTCCCTGCTAGCTCGGTTTGTCCATGAGGTAAATGTGGTTTTATGTTTGTCAAGCTGCGTCTGGGAGAAGAGGATCAATCTTTCATCAACCCTGAAAGCAAGTGTATCTCCCACGCTGGAAACTATTTGCGAGGAGCTGCGGTGTGCTGAAGCTCAACTAGAATGAATGCCTTGTCATAAGTAATTTGTAGTTTGCAAGTAATAGTTTAGGTTCGCAAAAAAATAAAAATAAATTCCCAGAAAGCCATTTTTAATGCAAGACACGTAAATTTATTAAATTTACATGTCACAAAAACGAGCCTTGCAGATATTTTCTCAAAGTGTCTAACCAGGCCCGTAAGACGGAGCATACCTGTCCCAGAATAAACCTCACCATCTGGCCTTCTGCAGCGTAGCTGGAGCTGGATGCCTGGTCTAACTTTAGCACATATTTTTTGTGAAATTATGCAGAGGCACGGCAGCCTTTATGGGTTATGAAGGGATGTACATCTCTATTATTTATTACTAGGATTGCCTGTTGTCAATTTTTCGCAGTAACTCTCTTAAGAAGAGAAAGACATAAAGTAAGTCCCATTAGAAAAGGCAAATGAGATATTTACAAATTTCAAAATCTAAACTTAAATGACACACTCCATATTTTTTTACTGTTTTTCTTTTTGGTTGTGTTTAGATCTGTAACTTATGACGTTTCTATTAATTTTTATGACTGAAATATGACAGGATTCACATTGGTGTTAATAGCTGTTTCCATCCAACTGTCATGTGAAGTTCGAGCGAAATTTTAAAATGTCAAAAACAGCAAAAAAAAAAAAAAAAGGCAAACTAGAGGTATTTCCATATTTTCAGCAAATATTTTAAAATGTCACAAGATGGCAAAAAACAAACAAACAAACAAAAAAAAAAAACGCAAGCCAGGGGTATTTGCATCAACACCATGCAATTTTGTCACATGTTGACACTGTAATAAACAAGATGTAGAAGTTGCAAGATATCATGAATTGCTCCAAAAAATAGAGTCCTGGCTTATGTGCTGGAGGTTTGGATTTTCTATTTTCCAAGTTTTGAGCCTCTATTAAGGCAGAGCCTCACCAGTGGATGGGATCATTTGCCACATCCAAACTTATTCAGCACATCTGAATCCTTTAGTGAATTACCTTTTTTTTTTTGGAAAAGCTAAAAAGGAACTCAAGCGAACAGGGGAAAAAAAACCCCCAAACCTTTCGTTGCAAAATTGAGGAAGTTATTTTGAATTTTCCCATCTCCGTTAACCTTTGCCAATGTGACACTTCAAAATCTGCACATATGTACTTTCATGGCAACATGGTTATCTATATTAGCTTGACTGGATCGATATTGTACATCTGAGCATCAAAGTGACATGGCGTTCATGTGCTTAACTGCTGATTTCTTGTAGATACAAGAAACCCGGAAAACACAACTCTTCCAGAGAAGCTGCTTGCCACAATTTGCGACCTTGGCTTGCTGCGAACCCTAGGCCACCAAACGTCGGCATAATCCACATCAGCTGGCTGAGGTAGGACTCATCGCAAGCAGTATGTGAGGAAGCCAATTACCAATTACAGACCATGCCTGTCTGTCTGAGATACCGCAGCCTCCCTCCCAGATGTGCTGAACATCTTCTATGCCCAGTTTGGGTTAGGATACGCTGAACAGCTGGTCATGGTTCTCCCAGACATTTTTAATATGTCCCTGAACACCACTGTCCCGACAATTTTTCCCCATTGACCATCGTCCTGTTGCCCATATTTATGAAATGCTTCAAGCGACTCGTCAAGAGGAACATAAAGTCAAAGCATTCACCCTCACTGGACCCTCTGCAGTTATCGTCCTAACCACTCGTCGAACAATGGTGCTCTGACATCTGGTGAAGAGCGACTGCTACTCAGACTTCAACTCAGAATTTAACATCGTCATTCCGCACCTGACAGGGAATCTAATTCTGTTAGGCCTGAACACCAGACTCTGCAATTGGGTCCTACTCAGCAAAGGTAAAAACTATTTCAACTCCATCAGCTGGAGTGCTGGAGCTCCTCAGGGCTATGCACTCGGCACACTGCTGTTCACGCTGATGACCAACGACTGTGCAGTGGTCCACACCTACAACCGCATCATCACATTTGCTGATGAAACAACTGCTGTGGCTCACGTCAGCAGTAAAGATGAAATGGCAATCACAGAGGAGGTGCAACACTTAACCGAGTGGTATAAATCCAACATCTCTAAATGTTGACAAAACTAAAGAGAAGAACCTTTCACCAGTTGGTAAGCTGAACAAAAGCTAATTCATATATAGATCCCAGAACGTACAGGCTTATAAAACAATAACTGATTCATCCACAGAGAATATTTGTATTTATTTATCACTCAGACTCTGTGCATACTTTTGCACGGCACTCGGTCACTTTTGCAAATCGCACATTTTCCTCTTTACTGTTCATCTCCCTGTCAGACTGTCAGCTGCATATTTTGTTGTTTTACTGTTATGATGCATCAGCATCATAACATCATAACCTTAGCTTAGCTCTAATTTTAGATTCAGGCTTAGTTTTTAGTTAATATTTGCCTCTGTCTGTAGAACTGTGGTCCTGAATATTGTTGTTTCATTCCACTTTTATTTTTTGTAAAAGAAAACGAGTCACTACGACGTAATTTCATTTTGGAGTCCTACGTTTGAATGACAGAAAATAGGATGTTCAATTTGATTTCCAGTTTTGATAAATCTTTGAATGTAAGATAGCTTTATTTGATTTGATAAATCAATTTAAGAAAAACTTGTTTACAATATTTTGTTTTACACTTGATCAGGTCTTAATTCGGTGTGGTTCTCCACATAGGACCAAAAAAGCCCAGAAAGTTTCTTGGACATAATCAGCGGTTCTTTCCACTGGTGCATGTGAGTAATCTTCAGCATTGCCTAATCAAAAACATAAAGAGTAGTGCCAAGAGAAATACACACACACACATACGCACACACCAAGCTGCAGAATCAAAGTACAGAAAATTCTTTTCCTCAGGATCTGTTTCCATTTAAGAACAAAACATGCATGAATCCATACATTGGTACCCCTTCACACAACACATACTAGCAGACACACACGTACATTCTCCACGTAGAAACGATCTGCATGCAGACTGAATCAATCCTACTCACTACCAGCAAGCGTAAGGGGACAGCAAAGCTTGCAAATGCTGACGTAAGATAAAATCCCCTGAAAAACCCCAGAGCTATTGCTAGGATTCACCTGCAGCCGCCTACATCGGCCTGCTGGATGGTGTCCAGTTCTGGAAACAAGACATGACTTGGCAAAAAAGAGAACAGCAATGTCTGTAAAAGTAGTTGGTTTATTATGTTAAATCATTGTGTTTGTTTAACAGCTTTTTTTTTTTTTTTTTTTAAATTAAAATCCCACATGTGGTCAGACTACAAAGATAAAGCAGCCAGAGCAGCGGACGTAATGAAATCTATCTCTCACAGCTGGCTCAGAAGTAAAAGTAAATTACACCCACATTTGACATTACACATCTAACGTTGAGAACAGATACTCTAGAAAGAAGTTCTACATTAATTTGAAGAAGATATTAATTTGAAAAAAACTAAAATTAATGTCGCTTTAACTTTCATTTTAAAGAAAACTGTGCTAAAACACTAACTACTAATAGAAAAATACATAAAAACTCATTTTAGTTTGCATCTTTTGTTGGGTCTGATACTAATCATGTTCTGGATGTATCAAAAAACAATGAAAGTTGCGCAATGCTAAAAAAATAAATCCTTTCTGCTGCATCTCATAATTATTCTTTAACTCAGGATGCCTAGATGTTCCACCAAAAGCTTCACATTAACTCTACAGTTCTCTGCCAGGCAGAGGAGTTATAATAAATTCAATGACAGTAAGATACCCAGAGCTTGTGACTGTAAGACAAGCACTAACAGATTCATACCAATAAATTTGGTAGTTTTGTGATTGTTTGACTCTGCATTATAGCCAACACTCCAGTCATATCTGGTCATCTAGGAGACCATGTGAATGCAGCACCAAGTACAACTTCTATTGTGACCATCACAAAAATCAACTAGTTTTATACAGTACAGCAATAATGATATTTGAAGCACTTGGTAAAGTTAACACTGAGGATGAGCGCAATGGATAATGTCCACCATGGAGGACAAGGTTGGAAGCCAATTGTCAGAACTTAAAGGGAATATCCAAGAAACAGAAAAATATTTAACCACAGGCTCTGAAAACTGTTAAAGACTCCAGGGATTGGCTAACCAGCCAAAGTTACACGAGAAACCAACAAACTGTTTGCTCTCCATCAAATCAGCTAAGGTGTGCACACTGTGGCGTAAACTGACCTCTCTCTCGATAAGTGCCTTAACATGCACCCAAAACCCAGAAAATGGCTGAGAAACGGTTTAGACCCAACATTCGAATAATAGCTGTTGGATGACAGAACAGTCGCCCCAGACTGAAAAACCAGACCAACAAACCTGTGAACTGCTGTAACTGATTACATGGAAGTCTATGAATCAATGCCACACACACGGATACGAGGATGCCTGAAGCTATACAAGGTCAACATTACAGAGAGTATTGCCTGGAAACTTCACGAGGCTTTGGAAAACCACCCTTGAGTCTAATTTCAAGCTAACTACGCGAGTCTTGATAAAATTTGGACAGTGAGCTCAAGCTGGAGAAGTTGGTCCGACACATAAATACCTGAAGAAACGCCGGAGATCTCAGTCCAGCAGAGCACAGTTCACTAAACAGAAAGATCCTGTGAAGAACCCTTTACACCTGCTTCATCATATAAGTCTTGACGTCATGAATCCAAATTTGACCGGTGGACTTTGCTAGCACTTTGGAATAGAAAATAATGGGAATGTTTCACAATAAACGGTGAATTATTCTCTAATGTTTGCGTTCTGCCTCTTTTTATAAGTTACAAAATATACAAATCTGGTTAAAAAGAACAACTTAATGATAGTTTTAGATAATAGCTTGAAAGAATTTTTTTTTATATTGTACATTATTCATTGAGCCACCTCATGAACTCTAGAGGTTTTAATTTTTCTAACAGTTTTTCCCCTCTAAGATGTAAACAATTCTGTCCCTAATGCAATATTCATGAGCAAATGTGGACTGTTGTATAATATAACATGACAAATGGCCCCAAGCATCTGGCTTTGATAATTATACAGACATTTTTTTTTAACCTCATCTAAGTCTCAGGTGGTGAGGCGGGACGTTTCGGACCAAGTGTGGTGGGATGTAGGGAGGTCTGCTTCATCTGTTCATGTTGACTCCGATGCATTGTGACAGCAAAAAAATAACAGCGTCCCCTAATGAGTTCATATCTGGAACAAGACTGGGAGGTGTTTATTATTATGACATAAAATTAGGCTCCAAGCGTAATCCTTAGAACTAGGTCTTTTACTTTAGCTATAATTTAATGGACTTCTTTTCATTTGAATGAAAGCCAAAAGGAAAAGACCAAATAAACTTAATGTTACTGATATTGTGTTAAACAAAAAGGCTCACTCACAGTAATTAAATACAGGCTGTAAAAGTGATCGACATTCAGTTTCATCTCAGTGCGATCCAGAGGGAGATATTAAGTCATAAAGCAAGACTGAAAGACTATTTTTGCTATCAACAAAGGAAATAAAAAAAGAAAGAACTTTACATTATTTATGAAGACACTACAGCTAAGCCACAGTGTAAATTCAAAACATATTTGAGGCTTCGAATTACCAGCCAGCATGTTGTGGGCGTGCATACCATTCTGGTTTTCTTCCGGAGAGTTGGAAACTATAACACAAACTGGAAACGGTCGTCAGAGAAGCATGCAGAGTTAGCCTGTTGAAGACCATTTCAGAAGTCGCTCAGAAACCACGAAATAAAAATTCTCGTAAGAGGAAAGAGCTCACTGTCCCCACAAAAGAAGCACACACACACAAAAAATAAAATTCTCAAAAAACATAAAAAAAACCCTAATCTATAAAATATTTGTCATGGACTGTTGAAATTTCCTTATTCTGGTTATCTGAGGTTATAGAGGGAAAGTTTAAATGGAGAGAAAATTTCCTTGGGGATTAAAGGGAAAAAAACTAATTTAAAAATTAATACCTTCAACACAAATTTTGAACATATCTTGCAAAACAAATGGCTCATATCTATTTGTGTGGCAAGGTTTGTTCAAACAGTCTCCAATTACTAATTACTGATTCACACAATTCCTATAATGTTTATGGAAATATTTCAATTTCTAACCCTTTCATGCATAAATTGTGATACTTTAGGTCAGGATTCTGTTTTCCAAAGTGTTTTTGATTTTCTTAAGGTTTAAAAAAAGGTGGGAAATCAGCTTGTAAAGAAAAACGTTTCTCTAGATTTTTTTTTTTAGGTGATCAGTTGCAATTTTCTCCAAATACAAAGTTGTTATTTGGAAAATACATCAGTAGTATTGGTCTTTAGGGGTTACTTGATGTGACAATATATATATATATATATATATTTTTTTATTTTTTTTATTTATTTATTTATTTTTTACCTGTATGAGTCCTCTACAGCAGTGTTTCCCAACCCTGGTCCTCAAGGCACACTGTCCTACATGTTTTAGAGGTTTCCCTGCTTTAATGTGCCTGATTCAACTGATTGCAGTTCATCAATT
>CAEFZX010022505.1:0-20160 GCA_903066825.1 Alfaro cultratus | reverse complement strand
GTCTTGCTTTATGTTTTTCTTTATTTAAAAAAATGCAATGCATTTTTATGAAAATGTTATGCAACATTTGTGGCTCAAAACAAGTTTGTTTTGCTGGACTGAGGGCGGATATGGCTCTTTGGTTGGTAAAGGTTGCAAACTCCTTGCCTAAAGTGACAGTGGGAAAAAGGAGAGCATCAATCAGAGAAGTAGCTAAGTAACTCTAGAGGAGCGACAGTGACGCTCTACTCAGGTAGGAGAATCTACAGACAGAACAATAAGGTCTGTGTATTCTACACATTTCGTGTTTATGGAGGAGTAGCAAGAAAAACCATAAGAGGTCCAGTTTGAAGTTTACCACAAGCTATGAAACAAATACAGTAGACATGTGGAACAAGGTGCCTCTGTCAGATGACAAAGTTAAACGTTGTTTCTTACAAGCAAAATTTCGTCTGCAGCAGAAAAATGAAGCTCAGCTATGTTCTGTTTTCAGTTATGTTCAACTTGAGGCTGAAATGTGAAAAAAAAACTTCAAGGGGCACAAATCTTTTCACAAATGTATTGTAGTAAGGTTTACAGCCCTTCTTAGTTAATTTTAGTATTTCTTGAGGAATTTTCTACAACAGAGCTGCATGACCCCAATCCTTACCTTAATCCCTAAGTGCTGTGCAGTATTTTGATTCCTATATTCATAAGTGTTTCCTTTTTCTGCTGGCTTACACTTTTTCACAACAATAACTGATAAAGATATGCTGCATTTTTTTCTTTAGTTTCTTCAAAGTATTCTCAACTTTCCATGCAACAAAAGTTTGTACATTTAGTTGTGTTTTTCCGCCAGGTCTTAATTGATTTGTGGCTTAAGATTTGACTGAAAAGAAATCTTTTAACAGTTTTCTGGAATTAAAGAAAAAAAAAAAAAAAACAAATCTAAAAATAAAGTTAAACCAATTTTTGCTTCTTCATTGTCCTCCATCGGTCTTTCAGGTTCACATTGGAGCGGTCGTTAAATGAGTAGTACGCATACACCATTTAAGTACTCTCAAAAGAGAGTACTTAAATAAGAGAGTACCTTCAGGTCTCTGAAAGGCATCTCTGCTCAGTTAATACTGTATCTGAAAGCTTGCAGACAACTGTCAGTGATTACATTATAAAACACAAATGCTTAAATGAGCAACATTCAGGCATTTCAATTATTCACAGTGCCTGACAAAGCACAAACAGAATTAGATGTCCATGTGGTTGGCAGTCAAATGTTAATACCATTTTCTGGTCATATGGAGGGGCCTCGTCAACTGTACACTGCTAAACCCACCCGTCCTGGCCAGTGGACCAAAGTTCAGCTTTTATGTAAGCCCATTCATTACATAAGACTGCAGAGTCTGAGTAGCTCACAAATAATTAATGCCTAAAAGTTGACTGAGCACTTCTTTTGCATCACTTAGAAGATCCAGACTGGAAAAAAGAGATAGACCACCCGCTTCACAGTCCCTGCAAAAAAAACACAAGATCTGCAAAATACAAAGACATGCAGGCTGAAGCCTGTCAGAAGCGGATCCTGTCAGATCTGTGGCTCTAAGTTTTCTAAAAGCATTAATGATCTATAAAACCTACTAGTTATGTATTTTATTGTATGTTAAAGACTAACCAGTAACCTGATCAAAACAAAAAGTAAACATTCACTTATAAGGGCAGCAGACAGATTTTACAAATTTAAACTCCTGTAAAAAGTACAAGTGTCCAGTGTTAGTATCCCTAAAGAAGAATACAACTAAACTCAACACATAATGTTATACATATATTTTTTATTTACCTGTTGAGTAAAATTACGTTCACAGTTTAAATGCAAAAAGATGTTTCCAGTAAAAACTGATCCGTTTTTTATTTGGCATGAATGAGCCAATTTATATGTATTGGTGGCTTTTTTCAAGGAACCTCTTGTTTCCGTTTCTTACATCATCATCTGTTGGCTCAAGTTCAGGACATTAGCTAATTCCAAAGATCTAATCTCAGTGCTGTTCTTTGGTGGAGAAAGAAGTTTGATTTTGATATTGCTGAACCACCCACCCTCTACTTAGTTTTAAATTAGGGACAAAACTCCTGATATGTTCACTTAAGTTAACTAATGGCCACTCAGAATAAATCTCTCCATCACTGAGGGCCTTCTGGCCTCTATGAAGCAAAATAAGCTTGAATGTTTCAAACATACGGTTCTTATTCAGGGATTTACATTTACTCTGCATCTATACGTCTTACCTAAAGGGGCACTATTATGCATTTTTCAGGCACGTAGTGCCATTTTATAGCACGATCATGTAACTATGTTACCTTCAGTGTTGTATATATCAAACATGAAATAAGAAATTTGGATTCACAATTTAATGCCTTGAAATTGGCCTTTGTCTCTTTAAGAAGCTCCTACTCTTTCCAACAAGTTATCAGCATGTTATCCCAACAGTGCTTTCCATTATACTGTTTACACCATTCTTAGGAGAGTTGGACTGAGAAGTAGTTTATAAGACACGTAGTTCCCCCTGTTGTTTGGTAATTGCTGCTGCTAGTCTGCAGGAGCTGTACGTGGTCGGGTGGTGGAGGACGAGAGGTGGAAGCTCAGCTGGTGGCTGTGGCTCCTACAACTAACTTTGTGGGAGCAAGTGTTTAGGCACCCCGAATAGTTGCCATGGGAGATTCAAGGATTTCTTTAATCCCCCCAACTTTAAACTAAAAGGACCTGTGGTGTTGTCATTCACCAAACATGATCAAATACTGTTCCAGCAGTTCTCGTCCACATGCTATTTAACAATCAGAGCAAGGTTCTCTCTAGCAGCAGTTGTTTTCTATTTGCAGTCATGCAAAATCATTGTTGCTCAGTGATTTTCTGATGTCGGACCCGTTAACAAAAGTCAATTCAAAAGCCGTCCTTATCTGTGTAAGAGAAACTCTAGAATTTTCTCTGAACTCACAGGTTAAGCCCCTTTCTTTTACAAGCTTTTACAACAGTACCAAATTAAATGGAAAATGGTTTTTGAAAGTGCTGGAAATATTTGTTGGCACAATTCCTATGCTAAATGAAGATTCACGTACGGTGAAAGTTGCATTAAAAAAAAAAAAAAAGGTAAATAAGTTCTCTTCTACAAATAAAACTTTTATGATTTTCAGAAGTGAATGACTATTAAGTCAATTGACTAATGTTAGTCTCACCTGCAACAGAGATGATGAAAGAAGCATCCATGGCATCGATCCCCAGGTTCCTGGCCCTGGCAGACAGGTGGAAGTACGGGATGAAGTAGGCCAGTTGACTGAACACCAAGGACCAAGTGTAGATGCAAAAGAATGGATCCTTCAGCAAGGTGAAGTCCAATAATTTGGGTTTAACGCCGGCCACTCCAGTCGGCACACCGGTGTGTAAGGGAACTCCAACAGTGGTGGAGCCATTCATGGTACCATTCAGCTCCGCTGGGGTGTCAGGACTTGCAGGCTTACACTGACCTAAGTCATGTTGGGGCTCATGGCCATTTATGTTATTGAGGACCAGTCGAGTCAATTCAGGGTTCAATGACTGGCTCTCTTGTCCATGAATGGATTGTTCTTTTAAGTTTTCATTGTCCCTGTGAGGTGTAGGAGAGGACTGGAGAGAATCAAATTTGGAGACACCATTGGATAGAGGAGAAGAGCTGCTCAAGCAGCTTTTAGGATATTCCTTCTCTGCAGAGCTCTTAAGGGAAATAGCAGGGCTCTTTTGGATGGGTAAAGATGTAGAATTTGTTACAGGTGGCTTCACATTAATCGGTCTCAAAAGCATCCCAGAAGCCACCAGGTTCAGCATGAAGCCGCCGAGAATCAGCATTGCACCTATGGATGACAAACACGACCCGCGGCATAAGATTCATGACACACAAGAGCTCATCCAAAGAGTTTTCCTTCCTATCCTACCTTGCCAAGCATACTGGTCCAAAAGCAGCTGGGTGAACGGGGCCAAGGCAAAGGTCAAACCCATTCCAGATCGACCAATCGCGTACGCAGTCGCCAGCCGTTTTCTGAAGTACAGCGCTGTGATTACTGAAAATGACTGGTATAGCAGTGCAAAGCCCATTCCTGACAGGAGAAAAAAAATACATTAGTGGGATTCATCTCTTTTTCATTGTGAGAAACCTGAAGTCTGAAAAGTAAAATGAAGTAGCCACCAACACTGAGCGACAACACCATTTATTTTCACTTGAACTCACCGACTATCACTCCCATGCTGATGTAGAGGTATATTACACTGTTGGCAAAGATGCTTATGATGAAGCCTCCACTAACTAGCACTGCCCCAGCGATTGAGGTCACCCGCGGTCCCAGCTTGGCACAGGCCACCGAGGCAATGGGTGCTGCAGCACAAGATTTAAGATGGTTCTTTGGGCATATTTAATCACTTTCAGTTATTACATACATATTTGTGTACGTATGAACATGTACATAGAAAGATTTGTGTTATTAATCAGAGGAAATAAGTTAACAGATAAATATTGTCACTCCCACCTCCAGACAGACGTAAACTAGACATGATGGAACCTATCCAGCTGATGCTCTCTGCCGAACCTCCAAACTCATCTTGGAATGCCACAAAGAAGATCCCAAAGCTTTTGAGGGTGCCCATCACAAGAACATTTACCTGCAAGTACATACAAATACCAATATATAGAAATGTATTAAAATTAATACTTGCTTTTATTAGGCACATAGTTCCTCTAAAAAACAGCTGCAATTAAAACGGAGGTAGATTCTAGCGCAACCTCCTTAATACAATCCATGTTAAAAAGAAATATACTCGCTTTAATATTTATTTATATAGCAAAATATTTTATAAAGAAGAAGTTTCATATGGCATTAATAAATAAATAAAAAACAGAGCAAACACAAGAAGAACAAGTAGCATCAGGTGTAGCATCACAATAGACAATGTGAGGTAAAAAAACAAACAAATACAATGTGGTCAGATATTCATGTTGGTTTAGGTGGAAACATTAGAGGTCTTCAAGTAATCACAGACATTTTAGAAGCATTTGGGATTTTAGTGATGAATTGTGACATAAAATGTAAAACAAAAATTCAGAAAAAAGAAACTGTGTCAGTTCATCATACCAGGAAACAGTGGAGCACCACCATCCAGCCCCAGCCTCCATCTGGAGGGTCTTCATACTGAATTTCTTTCTCCTTCTCCTTCTTTGTGGTCATGGCGTCTCTGCCGAACAGATTCATGGTGCCTTTGTTTCACTGGAAGCAAATAGGAAAATAAGCAAATGGATATTGATTATTATGAAGCATTTTAAAGGTATGTGCACAATATATTTTTTAATATTTACCACCGCATGGTCACTGATGTTTATTCTGCGTAAATATCAAAAGTATTTCCATATGGGGCGTGCTGTGGTGGCGCAGGGGTTTAGCACGCCCCACGTTTGGAGGCTTTAGTCCTTGACGCGGACGTCGCGGGTTCGACTCCCGGTCCCGGCGACCTTTGCCGCATGTCTTCCCCCTCTCCTTCCCCCTTCCTGTCAGCCTACTATCACAAAAAATACGAGCCACTAGTGCCGCAAAAAAACTCTTCGGAGAAAAAAAATGATTAAAAAAAAAAAGTATTTCTATATATTAAATAATTTAAATGTAAATTACAATAGACCCTTGATGTATCCGCCCCCCAAAAAAGATCAAATCGATTTTAAAGGAATTGTAAAGTCGCAGTATTTTACATCAGCATTATGCTACTACACAGAAGAATCACTTACAGCCCAGATTTCTTCACCCTTCACCAATTTACAACATATAACAATAAGATTGTTGAGCCGTCATATTTCAAAAATGTGAGCTCTACAGCAGCAGGAATAATTTGTTTTGCAACACAATGTTTGCATTCAAAGTGATTTTACAGATAACATTTTGTATCACACTAATAGCAATTATTTTATAACAACAAATTCCCTTAACTTGAAACCCTCAACTTGCACTGGCAAAGTATATCGTTCACCCTGTAACACGTCACAGCTCATATAAGGCACAAGTGTTTTTAACATGACTCAGAAAAAGAGAGAAAAATCAAAATGACACAGAAAAGTTCTTTTTAGACTCAGCTAATCAAAATGAGCTGAACATTTTTTGTGTTCTTGATCATTTGTGTTTGTTTTGAGCTTTTGTAACTTAATCAAGCAAAGTTTTTAAAAGGCTGCAATCAGCAATCAAACCCTTTTTTGAACAAAGAATACATGTATAAACAAAATAATCAGCAGAGTATTGAATGTTTCTCAGTTTTTAAAATGTCCAGTCACATTTTCCTAATTCTATCCAAAACATTAAAACCAAGTCACAAAAAACCCAAGCAATAATGTAGAAAACCTGACAGTCGCAGTGCAAGCAACGCTAGTGACTTTTCCCCTTCGCCTGTCTGAATGTCTGAACAGCCTTCATATTATATGAGTCTGTGTCTCAGCAGGAGCAAATATTTAATTATGTATACTCCGAGGCTGACTGACTGCATGAGCAGCATGCTCTCTGCACGTGGAGCTGATGATATTTTAACTTTCTGTTACTTTGTTTTTCAATTCTGGCCAAAGATATTCATTATTTAAGGAATACAATGCAATGATTGATCTAGATTTACCAGAAACTTTGTCTCATACGAATCAACAACGAATTGGCTCTGTAACAGAATTTCTTCACTATTTCACATCAAATGATCTAAAAAGCAAATCAGTAAAAGAGGTTAGGCATCAGTTTGTGTTGTTTTTTAGTGTACTGCAGGCCAAGTCAGAAAATGGAGGAGAAGTGTTGCTCTATTAGCAACAGTAGTTAAGTTCATGGAGACTTTGCAACCCCAAACAACCTTCATTTGGCTGCAATTCTCCGAAAGTTAACTTTGGAGATTTTTCTCTCTCTCTGACTCTCCTCCTTGCTGTCTGTGGTGGCAGGATAAACTTTGTCCAGCCTCATCTATCCCGGTTACACTTGCTCTCAAGAATTGGATTACTGCTCTGACTATAGATAGGAGCAAGTTTTTCAATCAGCAGCTATTCTTGAGGCCATTATCTGACTTGGAAAGATCCACACACATCCTCTTTTCTCAAATGCCATGTTCTTATCTGTCCCATTCTTTCCCACCATTTTCTATAAACTTTTCTTATCAACTTCTAAAATACATACCAACCTTTTCAAGAAATAAGAAAAGTTGAAAAGTTATTTTATTTCAGTAATTAAATTCACTATGTGAAACACTTAATACACACTAATCACACACAGTCTGTTATTAAGTCTTTATTTCTGTTAGTTATGATGATTTTCTCTTGAGACTAAAGCACTAAGAGTGCAATATCATATTTGATCAATAAAAAAAATTAATACAGAAATGAACTTAATGAAAAGCATGTTTAATACCCACTTAAAAGGTTACTGCTTTCTAACTTATCACAATGCAGATTCTAATTTGTTGAATATGATAGTAGATGGTGTGTATCAACAGTAGTTAAGACACACTACACACTGTGACTATACGAGTCCAAAAAGTCCCAATATGTAAATGTTGTGCAATGCTAAGATATTTCTAGAATATTCTATAGCTTGGAAGATGTATTTTGGCAAGATAATAAACATATGGTCTATATAATTTATCTGTTAAGAGTATATTTTTGGTTCAAAATATGTGCTCAGTTGTTGGACGAAGCCCACGTAATGAAAGATTGAAAGTTTGTGGTTTAAAGCCTTAGAGCAACACAATAATCCCAAACTTTGGTCCTGATTACCTTATTTCTATATGATAGAGAAGAAAAACCTCTGCTTAAATAAGATGTGAATATAATAAAAGCACTGTTGTTTATAAGAGCAGGATGGATGAACCACTGCATAAAGCTTTGCAAAACCCATAAGCTCATAAATGTGCCCATTCTGCCATAAAACTGCATCAGCAAGAAATAGATATCCCTATTGGGATTTTCGGATTGGACAGTCATTGTATTCTTGAGAGTATACATGACTTAGCAAAAGTTGTCTTCTTTCCCAACTTACATGTTTCTGCAGAGGATGCACAGACACAAGCTGCGTTTCTAACTGTACTGTAGTCTGACTACCAACAGTCCATGGCTGACCTTGGACTGCTTTGAGCATTTCTCTGAATATTCTTTCCCAGAATCCTTCTCCCGGGACTTAGAGAGATCTTTAACAAGCCTTATTAAAACAACAGAAACTATGTTTTGCATAATAATTAATCAATGTTAACCACACAGGGCGTACTCCGCCTCTCAGCCAATGGCAGCTGGAGGATCCCTTGATTGATCTGGATAGATGGATAGATGTCAAACACAAAAAACAACCATAGAAAATTGTTTCTGTGGAAATTGTTTCTGCCAAACACAGCTCCACTAGACTAGCAGCAGCAATTAGCAAACACCTGCTGAACTTCCACCACGTACCACTCCTAAGAATGGTTGCAAACAGCATAATGAGAAATATTGTTGTGATGACGTAAGAAAGTGGAGTGTCAGAAAGAGAAAGAGCTTCTTAAAGAAACAGAGGCCCACTTTCAAGAGGTTAAATTGCTAAGTCAAATTTCTTTTAAGTTATGTTTGATACAGCATTTTTAGAACTGAAGGTAACTACTTAATTGTGCAGATACATACAACAAGAAGATTTGGGACACAATGCAAGGTCAACTTTGATGCCCCGTTTCTGCGTTGCTTCACAAACCAAACCAAGACCGAGAAAAAACTTTTCAGGCCCGAGCTTTTAGTGTCTTATGAAACTCTTTAAATCAATCCCTCTCTTGGCAGATGAGAGGTGGACCATCACTGGATTTTCCTCAAACCTTCATTCATTATGAACACCACAAGGAAGCATTCATCTATCAGATATAAAAGTCTAGGGCATGGCTGTTTGTCCTGTATGTCTCTGTGATGACCTGGCGACCTGCCTCTCCGTCAAAGACCAGCCTCCCCGCGATGCGGAGCGGACATGTGGATATAGACAATGGATGAATGGATGAAATGCTTTTTTCATGACATGTTGACTTATTAGCTTCATAAGCCAGCGGTGTGCTGTGCCCTTTAGGGTTTCTTCATTGCACCAAAAATATTACACAACTTTGCTGTCACACATGTAGAATTTATGATTACTCTACTCAGTTTTTATGCATGCACACATGTCTTCAGGGTTGAATGTAGGGCAGCTCATTCAAGCAGAAAAAAAAAATTGCCCATTTAAAATCACCCAGTCATCCAAAATCCTTGCACAGGACAATTATAGATGATGAAGTTATCTATAAATTATGTGAACAGTTAGTTCTTTTAAGGCATCACTCTCGTTGCATAATTCTGTTGATTTCTTTACATGATGCTTCGTCCTCAAAATTCATCCATTAGTAGGTTTTCCAAAAGCTTATACTTAATATTTGATCTTATGTCACTTTGCCTTATTCAGCAGGACGATACTGGCTAGTCTATTTTTACAACAAGCCATCTCAACCTCAGGCTTATTTTCCTCTGAAGGTCTCCATGTGCCTCTCTGACCAGAACGATTTTAGTTTATTGTGAGGTTTTCCACATCTGGAATCTACAATAGCTGATGACTAAAACGCTTATTGCTAAATCATCACATTTGCATCAGCACACGCATGTTGGATCATCTTTGGACTGTGATGCTGGCAGACTGTCGAGTCCAGCTCCACATTAAGACCTCTAAAGGAGAATGTGTCGAAAAGGGAACAAAGTCCATGAGCTTGTCAACATGGTTTGACAGTGAATTAAAGGGTCGTAGAGGGAAAACATATTTAAGGCTGAATTAATTTGAAATTGAAATTAAAAAATTAAAAGAAGCCGTGTCCAGGAGGACGAAGTAGGGCTAGACAAAAAAATCAATAAAAATATCTATATTTTTACACATAACCTATATACGTCCAATAGCATATTCAATAATTTCACTTAACTCCGATCCAGAATTGCAAAGCATTCTGGGGGATGTAGGTAGAAGAAAGGCGTTAGCCGCTCAGCCACTCACAGCTGGCTAAGGTGAGTGGCATCAACTAACTCACTCACTCTTTGGTTACCTAGCAACAACTTGTTGAGGAATTTGTCAGTGTCCAGTTTCGGTGAGCCTATGTGAAATGTAGCCTCAGTTCCCAGTTCTCACCCGACAACAGCACTACTCTGTGTGGTTTTCTCCTACCACAGCCTGTCTGTTTCAAGGTGTGACATGTTGTGGGTTCAGATTATATTCTCAGCTAATCTCGGTTACAGCTACTGGTAATTTGAGCAACTGATGTCTTTCTTTCATTTAAAAGCAGTCTGACCTCTGACCTCCAACATCAACTAAGCAGTTTGTTGTGCCTCCAGCCATGAAGGCCTGAACTACAGGGAACAAAGAGACTGGTTTAAAACCAGTTAATCCTAGAATGAACTGTATTAGCCCACTGTTAGTTCCAGAGGGAGGAAGAGGAAGAGCTTCACGAAACTGATGAGGCAATCATTTAAATTTCTCTCTTAGACCGCAACCCACTTCCTCCATTATTATTATTATTATTATTATTATTATTATTATTATTATTATTATTATTATTATTATAGTCACAGTTCTGATTATAGATGTTCTCAGTGAGTATCCTCAAAGGATGTCTCCAGATGATGTCATATGGAGTATTTAACTCTAGTAGGGTGTAGACACAGATTGTTCCAAGTAACCCAGGATCCTAAGTAACATCAGATTACTGTTTGTGTACCCAGTTTTTGTATTCTGGTTTGTATTCTGGTTTGTATTCTTTCCTCCATCCCTGGAGCTGAGTGGAGGAACGTCAGTAAGAGTTACCGTGTCGACGCTCCTCCAGCTGCTAGCAGAGGAGGTCCAAAGTCTGTGGTTTTCCTGAACAACGCTACCAATTTTGGTCAATTGACCAAAAGGTTATTGAATTCTAATTCAGAAAATCATTTAATAAAAGCTTATTTACAAATAATGACTTATCTTCACTTCTGCTTAGCATTGTGAACAATTGAACACATACCAATTGCTGTAATTTAATCCTAAAAGTAGTTTTAGTTAGCGTAGAGCTAATTTAGTATTATTTCCAAAACAATGTAAACATAGGTCTTTAAGCATAGAAAGACAGACAGATAGACAAGTCTTATTCTTAAATATTTTGGTGCAACTGTGAGTAATCCACAGAAAATTCTGGTGCAACTAATGTTAATTTGTTGAATTGATTAATTTGGCCTGGGTGACACCAGCAACGCTGCCACATTTAAAGTCACCTAGATCTTCTTTCGTTCTTATTTTGTTGGAACTTCGCCACATCGAGATGAAGGCTTTGAGTTGTTGATTAGTTTGCGAACAAGAAGAGACTGAAGTAATTTCAGACTCTGCTAAACACTTGATCATAAGTAGAAAAGCACAACAGAGGGTGTGCTTTCTTTTCCCATGGCTGCAGCAGGTAGTTGTGACCTGAAAGTGTTTGTTGGTGACTGCAAAAATTGATATAGTGTATGTCACCTGCAAGCTAGAGAAATTGATTTAGTTTATCATCATCTGCAGACTGCAGACATCTCACTAATCAAGAGAAGATACAGGCGGTATGGCCAAAGGTTTTGGCTCTAGCCCAACAGGAGTCATGGAGCCACAAAGCTGAAAGTCAAAGTTTCAACATCAACATAAAAAGGGCTAAACAGATTTCACAGTCTGACAAAAAAAAAACGTTGTGCTCCACTGCAGTGACAGAGACACTCAGAGGAACTGAAGGGGTTAAATATTCCCTAAATGTTAACATTATATTTAGTAGTTTATTTTCTTGGTTTTGACCCTTAGATGTAGAAAAGACAAGCATACAGTGAATAAGGCCACCTTACGCTTCAAAACAGTCGACACAACTGAGACTTAAACTCTCATGACAAAACACAGATTTATTTTATATTTAGCTCATTTTTGTAAAAGATCAAATAAAAGTCCTTATTCTGAGCTGAGGATTTGGTGTTTGCTATGATCAGAAGTGAACAGTTTCACATCCCAAACCTGAAGCTGCTCAGAGGCTAAAGTTCCTCCAAGCTGATGTGCAGGATGGATCAATATTTTACCTTTAGTTATAGTTACTGCTGCACAAGTCGTAAAAGCTAAACTCTTTAAGCTGTGGGGTCGTGTGCTTTTGACACTCAGTTTTGCTCAGTTGGATTTTCTTTAAGTCTCATGTAGAAGAAATCTGAAATTATGGTGCTGTAAAAAACGTATTTACCACCTCAACTATTTCTTCTACTTTTTGTCACACTTAATGTTTAACATCAAACAGGTTTATGTTAGAATGAGTTAACCAGAATAAACCTAAGCATGTATAAGATGATTATTTCATATTTATCTTTCCAGTGTATAAACCCATTTATCTTTATAGGGTCATGGAGGTGGAGCAGGGGGTGGAGAGGTGGGGATTATATCTCCAGCAGTCATTGGGTGAGAGGCAGGACAGGTCACCAGTCCATCGCAGCGCAATATAGAGACACCCACGACAAACAACTGTGCACTCACATTCACACCTAAGGACAACTTAGAGGAGAACAGTTCACCTAACGGTCATGTTTTTGGCCTGAAGGAAGCCGGAGTACCCAGAGAGAACCCACTCATGCATAGGGAGAACATGCACCCAAGCAGAACGACCCCACATGGAGATTTAAACCTGAGGTCTTCTTTCTGCAAGACAACAGTGCTATCCACAGCTCCTGCGTGCTCACGGTCCCACATTCCCACCCATATTCCTGCCCATATTCACATCCGCATAGTGAGGAACAAACTTTCAATGGAGATACACACAACTTGGCTCGAACAGGACCAGACATTAACTGGCTACAGAAACTTGACAATGGCGAAAGGAGCTTTTGTGGCCTAATCGAGGAGGTCACAAAAGAACCTGAAACTACATCCAAAGCCTGTCTAAGTTGAAGTCAATGGTAATGTTTCAACAATAAGATAGAGACTGGGTGAAACTGGCATAAATGAGAAAGATCCATTCACCTCAACAGGCCTTTAAAGCTAAAAACCTGCATAAGGGGTAAAGAAAACAACTCTACGATGTGGAGTGGGTCAAAATGCCTCCACAGTTACTTCAAAGATGAATTGCAGTTATTATAAATTACATATGTTTGATATACTACTGCCTCTAATACAGCCACAACCAGTAGAGGGAAACAATTATTTTACATTCAGTAGGAGAAACTGGTTACAAAGCTTTCTTCCTTATTAAATGAAGACATGATCATTTAAATTTTGGTTGATAATCTGAAACATTTAAATATAAGCAACAAACAAAGGAAATCTGTAAAACGTCATTTTTATTTTTTTTTTTGCACTGTGGATCATAATTATGCAAAAACATGAATTTCAACACAAATTGAAACTTTTAAAAGCCGCCTGTCCTTTGTAAACAAGTTTTAAAGCAGAAAGTGTTATTCTTGTGGGAAATGACCTTCACTAACACAACAAAAACGAATGTGCAATCCGAGTCTCATTTGTTTTTTTAACTCATTTGTTTTATGAACATACTAATGAGTGCATTTGTCACTTTTTACAGCCGACAACTATAATCAATGGAGGGTAAATTAAATTGTCACTAGAGGAGAAAAATCCCTCAGACTTATATTTGAAGTTATGACTATAACAGCATATCCTGTGAGATTCAGACATGGGTGGCTCTACTCATCTTCACAATAAAAATCTTAATAAATTTGAACTTATGATCTTTTAATTGAAACATTTTTCTACAGGTTGGCATATTTTTACAAACCTCGCCAATATTTGGGGAAATTTCACATTTCTTAGTAGCTTTCAAAGCCATAGCCATCAAAAAGGTTCTGGCCTAATTTTGTCAGGATTTCTGAACACTTTTTGTATCATAATTGTTCGAAATCCTTTCACATAGTTGACTTTAAAAGAAAGATCCTCACTTTCCATAAAACGGTTGCGGTGTTTGGGTTGCCCTTCTTTTTCCATTCAAAAACCAGTTTTGCTGTGTATTTGGGAAAAACCTAAGTGTCAGACAAATGAATACATTAATACAAAAAAGCTGAATGAATTAATCGCCCATCTTTTAGGGGAATCTTTTATCTTCACTCTGTACAGGAGGAACCGGACCAACAAGTCTTCCCTCCAGTTCAGCCATATCAAAGCAGTATCAAGGTTCAGTGTTGTAGCATTAGTCATTACGATTGATCATTCTCATCCCATCAGCTTGACCTGGAAATACCCGATACTCACTGATCACACAGTACAATCAACACTCCAAAGGGAAACATGAGATAAATGAATGATCACATCAAAATTGACACCACAAACCACCGTAGCTTTGCTTTTCAGCCATTCCACTTCTCTTTGTATCACAAAAAAATATTCTGAATAGCATTTAGCTTGTTTTTAGGAATACCTGTAATGCTGTCTTGGAGCCGTCCCAGAAGGCACTGCAGGTGAAGAAAGGACTCAGAAGTCCTATAGCCTCATTCTAAGGATTGGTGAAGAGCACTTGGAACTACGGATGCAACCAGTTCAGCTTCAAACCTGCAAGAAAAAGGATGCAACAATGAGAGGAAATGAGGACCTGTACGGACTGTAACTCTTTCCGGACTAAAATATGCCAAAGTAAAATCTTTCAGCAAAAAATTTGCCTAATTACAGTAATTTACAATTTAACAAGATGGGAAATATCTTGTTTATTTAGGATCAGGTTGGTTTGGAAGCATTTCACTGCATTAAAGACATGAGTCGTTACTTTGTAAATGCTTTTCGTATTCATCCAGCTATCTTTACTTTATTTTAAAAAGTTGTTTGGTAAAAAAAATCTGAAAAAAAAAAAAAAAGCTTTTCGTGGAACTACATCGAATCGACCGCTAATAAACATAACCTTAGCCACCTGCAGGGAAATGTGGCTCCAGTTCTAAGAAAATACTTCTAGGGAATAATTTTAAAAAATATCTCTCCGACCAGAAGAGAAAAGGGCATCAAGGATGAATTTAATTACCTTCACTGACATTAAATGTTTGATAAGAAACGTTCTTCCAGGTTCAGACAAGCCTTCTCCAGGTTTTGCAAGTGTTTCAAGTGCAAAACATCACCACACCCGCAATATAAAAGCCACCAAACATGTTTGGTCCCTGCTTCAACCATAACAACCCAACTCACCAGGTTCAGTGGGTTTAATGTTTTCAGAAGCTTTTGTCTTGCTAATTTACATGTCTCGGCAAAAAAAGAGAAAGCACTCAGAGACTGAGAACAAAAGTCAGCAATCAGATTGCTAACATTTTTGTCGATAGGTGCTTCTCAACCGGTATGTCCTCAAGCAAGGAGCTGCAAACCCGACAGCATAACTTGAATTTTGAAAAGGCGGCATTCCTTAAATAGGAGGTTCTGAAGGGCCTAGAGCTAAAGCAGGAAAACCAGTTCCTCTAATTCAATCCAATTCAATTTATTGATATGGCGTTAATTCATATACACGTCTCCTCAAGATGCTTTGAAACAAAAGTCATTTCAATTCAATTATACATATATTCCAATTTATCTACTTATTTTCTGTCAGAGCAAGTGTCCAAGAAAGTAGGTCAAGAAACTGGACCCCGACAACAACAGTTGCACATGTTACTCTGAGAAAATTATCCATGCATCTCATTATCAAATGAAAATCAATTATGCGATGTATCTATGGGAGGTTGGCTTTGGTAATCTCCTCCTGTGGCATTGCTGCTGTCAAATGAATCCAAAGATCTCCAACTGAACTTGCAGTCTGAAAAGGTTTCCTTACAGACTTATGACTAGAGCGGAAGCAGCATGACTCTCCAGTGCATATTTATATACAAAAGTGGCCATCCAGCCCACAAATCACACTTACTTACTCGTAGTAGTGGATCCGGGCTTGTTCAAACCAGCCAGTAACCTACTTTTGAGCAGATTAATTAATACCTTAACTGCTTCTTGATCTTACTTCTTTTGTTTTTCCCTCTTTTTGTTTTAATTAACGATTTGCTGTCTCTCATTGAGTTGTGATGGTGTTTTTAATGTAATCATTTTCTCTGCTTTTAGTCCTTCGGATTCGAGGCTGCGACTTTGACAACTGCTGTAGTTTGGAGCTGAGACTCCGAAAACCTATGGATCAGATTGTGTAGTGAATAAAAGGTGTTTAGCTGTAAGCTGCAGGCTTAGTCTCTTAGGAGCAAAGCACAAAACCGCATTATTATGGGGTGGAGAGAGAGAACAGAGTGGTCTTACCGTGCGCAGCTGTGGGTCGGTTATCTTTACAAGGCCTCTTACATTGCGCCTCTTACTCACTTCTGAAAGAATAAACTAAAAAAGGAAGAAAAAAACACAGAGGGACACTTTAAATAAAAAAAAAGAAATCGCAATGCCAATCTGTAACAAGAGCCAAAACTCAGCACAGATTTCAATGTGGGTGAAAAGTTTTGAGCACATAAATAACTGGAGGGTCACAGAGGATGACAGGTCGGGGCAGTAAAAGCACGACTAAAATGTTGCTGCCAGTTAAAAGACCTCTGGATAATGTTCCTATAATAAGGAGCAACACATACCTGTAAATTTCTCTCTCCTGTCGCCGCCGACTCGCCTCAGACCTATTTTCCCCCACTTAGATTGATTTGACGGGCTGCGTGAGGGGGATTTCTCGCGTGTCTGGAGATGCAATGCGCGCTCCCGGTGCGGGACTGTGGCACAAACTGCTGCGGGACGCTCTGCTCTGCTGCGAGGAGGAGGAGGATGGCCGTGCCATAACTTTCGCCTCTACGCGCCGGAGCAGCAACTCCTCATCTCTCACCGCAGCCTCAGCATCGCTGGCCGTGCAGAGGAGCAGAGACAGAGAGAGAGAGAGAGAGAGAAAGGGAGAGGTGGGGAGAGGAGCCCTCACCGATGGGACAGCCACGTGATTGGGAAGTCGCAGTGACCCCCCCACCCCACCCCCTTGTTTCTGGGTGGGGGCAATTATGCGTATCAAAACCCTGCGTACCAACACAGACTTCGCTCAGATGCGACACCAAAAGACGTCTCGCAAAAGTATTCATTCCCTTTAGACTCTCTTCCATTTTTTCCCCAAATAAACACCACAAACTTTTAGTGTATTTTTACTCAACCCCGAAATACTCTGTCTCTAAATAAAATCCTGCTGCCCGGAGAAACAGCAGAACGCAGAAGGAACACAGCACACAGGTCAGGGATAAACGTATTGACACGTTCAAAGGCTTCGAAACAATATTACCAAACTCTGAACGTTCAGAGTTTGGAAACTCTGACTTTGCATGTCAGTCTCTGGCATGCAGACTGACAGCTTTGCATGTCAGTCTCTATGCAAAGCTGGCAGACACAACTCAAGAGACTTGCAGCTGTAATTGAAATATGTTTCAACAAAATATATTTACATTTTTCACAATTTTATTTTGTAAGTCATGTAGCATTTGTTTCCCCCTTCTCAATTCCGCACTATTTTGTGTTTGCCTATCGCACAAAATCCAAATAAAACCCACTGAAACTTGTGAGCAAACTATAAATTCCTTTAGCAAAAAGCTGCAGGTCCCAAAATATTCTCTGCCCAGCTTTTTAAGATGTTTTTGACGCTCGCTTTTGTTGAGTTGTGCAAATAGAGCTAGTGTTAGTTGATAATTACCATCTGTCAAACCAGTTCTGCATGTCAGAGAAAGACGTGCTATTGTTTGTCTCATCGTTGAGGAAAATGCTTGCTCAACGATGACAATAACCGAAAGAGAGAAAAGAATGGATACTTGGCATGCAAGAGAACAGCTGAAAGTCAAGTTAAAGTTTATTTAGAGTTGTTTATGTCAGATTTTAACACCCAAAAAAAAGACACCCCCCCAAAAAAAACAAGACAAAGCCAGGTAGTTTACAGAAACTTGTATGTAACAAACAAGCTGCTCTGTTACATGATACCAATAACATCAACATAAACAACTGTTTAGGTCTGAAAATGCAGATTTGGAAAAACTTAGCAGAATGCAGAAGCTACAGTTTACTGTTTCCCAGATTTGGCCTGCATAAATTCAGTCTCTGTTCATTTCATTATAATAAAACTGCTAAAGAGTCCTGCTGTCTTCAGGATGCGATCTTGTGGACTGCTATTGTGATGCTTCCATGACTCCGCACCAAAATGTTCCTACAAAACAACCAAAAAGAGACAGTGACAAAAACACATGCTGATAAAGTCTGTACAATACTAGGAAAATATGTAATATGCAATAATATTACAACTATATGACCTGCAGTAAGTAAAACATATATTTAAAACATGTTGATGTGTTTTCTAATTTGGGTACTAAATTGAATTGCTCTGCAATTAAAATTCACATGTATTGCAAATGTACTGCAGTTAAGCTGTATTTACAAATAAAGTTCGAAAAAGATTACATTATAATAAAATAAAACATTTTTATTCTAATGAAGAAACTCAAACATTTCTACATAACCACAAAAATAAATATTGATCTAGATTGTATAAATTTTCCTATTCAAAGAAGAGAATAAACCTTGACATAAATCAAATTCATTTTGATTTAAAAACAAATGTTTGATTTACTTTTAAATCAAACATTTCACACTGTCACCCCAGCTATACATAGATGTTGGGTAAAGTTAAAGTACATATGCACATGGCTGCAAGGTTTTAAGGACATAAAGTACTTTCCACCGTTTCATTCAGAAACATTGGCTTCACAAACACCAGCAGGTGGCAGCAGAGGCACTAAAATACAAAACTACAAGAGACGAACAAATAGCCGCTCCACAAACCAGGAAACCTTCTTTTACCAGCTTCCTCTTGACTTATGGATCTCCTCAAGCATTAACCAAAGCCAGCACAAGCTTCCCCAAGACAGACTATAGATATAAAATGTACAGAAAATACAAGTCAAGCCGAAACACTGTCCGTGCTCACCCCGAGTCAGACTCCAGGCAGACGGTCGGGGCGTCTGTCGGGTCTTTGGGGAGAGCAGCAGCTTGTTTGGCCAAAACCGACACAACACCACCGTGTTCATCGGTCAACGACCCACGACCTGGAAATAAAAACAGGACTTATTGAATACAGACACGTTGGTGAAGCTCATGAGCATGGCTGAGTGCGTAGTCTCAGTAAAGACAGCTGTAGCTCTTGTTCATTTGTAATGATCAGCAAGAAACCGATGTACAACTTGTACAGATGCACCAATCACGTGTAAATCGAAACCGTCCGATATTCCTTTGGTCAAATCGGCTGTTAGCAAATTGGAGACAATTTTAAATGAAAAAATAAAAAATGAACTGCTGATGGGATTACACCATTATTTACTATCAAATTTCAGAATTTGTTGGTGCTGTAAATCAATTTTTATCTTCTTGATGAAAACTGATTTGATGCTTGAGTCTTTAGGGTTGCAGATGCCACCTTACTGCCTGCAGTATGTATTTTAATCAATGTTTTTCTTATTCAAATCAGGTACAATAATCAACACTTGGTCCTTACTCACATAATCCACTCGTAATACCATAACTATAAGTTTAGAACCAAAAAACGTTTTGCATTTAAAACTTTCCAACTTGTTGTGAGTTTATCACTTATGACCGCAAAGATTCAGTGAGTTATTAATACCATAAAGCTTTCAATTATTCCATAAACTGCATTAAAAATAAACCGTGGGCAGAGTCTTACAGCCCAGACTGTGTCCCTGCTGGTCTGTGCAGAGGACTCCGACCACAGCTGGATTCTTCATGCTAAAACACAAAAACACAGAGAAAAGTCAACATCGTTCTCCAAAACTGAGAAATACAAACGAAGTTACCGAAACTCACGTATCATCAAGATGTTGTTCAAGCGTCGACTCCATCGATAAATGTCCGTAAATGACTGAAAAGTCCGTTTTCTGGATGAAAACCTCTTTTTGTTGTTGTCCTCCTCGTTTCCGGATAGAGTCAGCTGACTGTCACTTGCCCTAAGAGTCCTTATGAGGACCAAAACGTACGAAGCGCGATTGAGTGAAGATACAAAAGAAAGTAAAAAAAAAAAAAGAAAAACAAAGAAATAAAATAAAATTGAACAAAAATCTGGACGATTAGGAGAGGAACGTTATGAAATATTATTAACAAACACCTGCTATTATTATTTATTTATGTAATTATTTGTTTATTTATTTATATTTGGTCATTTTGAACTTTCATCACTCA
>CAEFZX010022503.1:0-18951 GCA_903066825.1 Alfaro cultratus | reverse complement strand
AGAGAGATAAAATAAGAATCAGACAGTGTCTGATTCTTATTCTCTATATTCCCTGTTTCATGGCAACAGGAAGTATCATCAAACAAACAACTTGCATGTGATAATCAAACAATCAGAGCTTTATTCTCTATTTCAGAGTCCCAGCTTATCCTCACAGTAACTAATTTCCTCTAGCACAACATCCATATACATTTCATCCTTTGAGTAGACCCTCTGTGTTAGGCTGTAGAGAGCCCAAGTGTCTTGATACGTCTGTTTTATTATGCTTGAATGCTGCTTAATAAAGGCTATGACTGAAACTGAGGCACTTCCTCTAATTCAGATCTCTCTAGAAGTGGTAGCTACATTTGTGATGGATGTAAATGGGATATTTTCCAGGTTGTATCTGTAAAACTGCTTTAATGATGGCCATTGATAAAAGTGTAGAGTTTTTATCCATTTCAAGCTGCCTTCCTTCTCCTCCCAGCATTCATGTATGTGGTGTCTGGAGGGTCAATTAAGAAGAGCTTGTATGGCTGATGTCGGTCTGAATCAACAACACAACTTGATATCAGTGCCGGGGTCCCTCAGCACTCAAAGGTCAACCTGACCTATTGACAGCCCAGCTGAAACCTGAGCCTTTAAACGGCTAACCAGGGATGTGCCTGCAGCACTCACGCAAATATGAAAGAGAGCACTTCATGGAAACATGGACACGCCTGCACACACACACGCTCACACCATATGTCAGTGTCTTTCTTTGACAGAAAACCTGAATACTGTCACTGTTTCTCCACATGTAGAACAAAATGGGCAGAAACAGAAGCAAGCAGTTTCTCACAAAACCATAAAATATTAAACATTAAATGTATAAGAGCATTTGCAGTGAGTCAATGAGTCTTTGATTGTCATTGAGTCATTCTTCATAGCTGAGTTCAGTGTATGCTTGTTTGTTTCTTTTCAGCTCTGATGGATCAGTTTTCAATTTTTTATAATAAATCTGGTTTTGAGAGGCTGACCAAAAAGATAAGGATCTAGTATCGCTGTTTTCTATACTTTCTTATTCTCTCATGCTGCCACAAAACTTATGCCACCATAAATACCAACAAGCCAGGTGGTACATATCATATATCTTTATCATATTTAAACTCTGCACACCCTTACAAACTCTTATGACCTTCTTATTTTCCATGTTGCTCACCATAAACCAAAACCTTGTTTATGTTTTCTCCAGGCTCAGAGACGCACATTTTCCTTTCATCTTGTTTGAGATTCAAACCGGGAACCTGTTTTGTGGGTCTATTTGCATCTTTCATTTTAAATTGATTTACAAGTAAAAGTGGATGCAGAGGCACCGTTTATATAGAAATCTGTCTGTGAGCGACACACCCAGCAACAAGAGACAAAGGCTGGGACATTTAGATCACAACCAAATTCACTCAAGTCTTTATGCTGCTGACATAAACGCATCTGGGTGGTTGTGATTTTGATTTTATAAGAATAAAGCCGGGTTTCTGTCCTAGGGCAGAGAATAGTGGTCAGGATGTGTTTTGGTATGAGGAAAGCTGTGTGTCCTTGAAGATGTCATTGCAGAAACAGCTTGTGAGGTAAATTAGATTCTGGCACTTTCTGTAATGAGATGAAGCCTCTGTGACACAATGCAGCACACACTACATAAGAGCACACTTCTTTTATGCTTCGTCGCTCCTTTCTGTTAGCTTTAGAGGACTTCAGATATTAATCAGTAAACATGGTCGCAGCAGACTGCACACAGACAGGCTGCGGTTCAGCCCAGAAACGTTCTGTGGGACGTTTCTCTCTGTTTCACTCCTGGCGCTACGGACAACCGCTGCTTTCAGCTGCTGTAAAATGATGCCTTTGTATCTGACAATGTCCTGCACTTGGAAATAGTTTTGCATCGATTATTTTATGTTGATTTTTGGGCAAAATAAGAAGAAAATAGTACTACTATTGTATTTGTTTAACTTCCACAATTGGAAAAAATGTGTTATAAAAACAAAACAAAACAAAAACTAAAAATCAATAAAATAGGTTTATATCAGAAATAGGCAGAAGTTTTATCTATTTTGTCCATAAGGAGGCAGTCTCTCCAAGGAAGTTTTCTTTTTACATGATTTATTTAAAAAGAAATTAGAAAGAAACACAATTTTGTTTGTCTATCCAAAGCTGGTAGAGCTGGGTTCCTGCTAAGTGGAACAGCTGGCAAAGATGTAAAAATGTTTTAAATAAATCCCTGTTTTCTTGTAGCATAATCTCATAGTAGACATTTAAGATAAATCTAATAGGGGTCACCTGGTTATCCCCTTTTTAACCAAAAGGATAGAACTTGCTCTTGTTTTATAACATTTCACAAGTTCAGAGCAAAAAGAAACAGCACCTCCTAAATCTCTTTAGTGGTGTTCAAGATTTTTACCATGAAAGTCAAAAGTAACAGGTTGAAAGTCACAAGAATTAGATTTGAGTAAACGTTGCTGAATGTTTGTGGTCCTATTTGCTATTAAATCAAAGCAAAAGCAAAAAGTGTGATAAATAAACTAAACATACTCTGTTTGTGCTGTCTTTAAAGTTTTCCTTTTTGGGAATATTTAAATTTGTTGGCTGGAGGGCTCAATTGGTATAATGTTTCAACTGAGACAGGGGGCCGCGCAAACTTATTCCAAGAGTTGAACTTTGGACAACCTCGCTTCAGGCAATCAAGAGTCCCAGATCCTCAGTTTTCTCTTCATAAATTTGTATATAAAGAGTAAGAAAATGTTCTGCTTTATTGTCTTGCTGAAAGACTAAATGATTATCTATTTTATGTTTAGCAGCAGAGCCCAGCAGATTATTTATTTACAATCTGCTTGTATTTTATAAAGATGACATCCACTCTAACAAGGATCCCAAGGCCTTTGGAAGAGAAACAGGCAGCATCACAAGTCCTCCACTCTGCATACTGATGGGCATGAGTTGCTTTTTCACATATTCATCCTTGGTTTCACACCAGACCCACCTGGTGTTGCCTTAAAAGTCCAAACTTTGTCTCATCTGACCAAAAAACACAGTTTTAGGGAAAGTGCCAGATTTGCGATGGCAGAAAATAAATATTAAATTCTGGCATGCCTCTCAAAGAACATTGGCATGTACATAGATGGATATTATGGAGACTTGGTGACCGCTAGATGTCACTTTTTGTTGAAGTTTCATCAACTTTACACTTTAGTGACTTTCTTTATCTTCCATACATCCTCCTTACTGAGGGGACAAGATAAACTCAGGCCCTTCTCCTGTCTTGCCATACTGCCAGTTGTTTCAGATTTTTGGTTTATTGCTGCAACTGCAGATATGTGCAAGTTTAGCCAAGCATTTATGTACCTAACATCATCACACATCTGCCTTAAAGACAAGAGAGCTGCTGTCTCTCTTGTCTTTCCCATTCTGAAAAGTGGGATAATGTCACAATAATTTCTCAGTGAGATTCATAAATCACTCATTAAAAATTCATAGACAATCTGATCAGGTTAAAACGTTTTTTTAATAGGTTTTTCATACATCTTGAACAGGTTTGTCAGCTGTTGGCGAGGCCTCTATGAGTATTACATCAAATCAGTGCTTTCAAATACAAAGTATGTCTGGTTTCCTATTAAGTAAAAACACCATATTACATTATTTCCTCAAGATTTCTTTTCTGCAAACGACTTTTATATTGATTTGTAGGCAGCACTCATGATTTGCTTATACCAGGAATCAATTTCTGTTCAGAAGTGTATGGGAGGAACGATACCAAGGCTAAATGATCCAGTGTTGTAACAAATCCCCAAACAAAACAAAACTAACCTGCATCTCCTGTTCGATGCGAAGCCTCTCTTGACTAAGCTCCTCCTGGTAAAACTGTCGAACAGAGAACAAATTATATTCCAACCCAAAACCTACACGAGTTTCTGCTTGTGAGACATAGTTTTTTGAAGAAAAAACTGAATTTACCTCAACATCCTTGTCCTTCTGCAACAGAGAAGAAGACAGCTCCTGGACTTGTTCCTCCAGCTCTCCAACCCTGTGTGTGAGCATCGTTTTCTCACCACACAGCTCCGTGATGAGAGCCTCCTTGGAGCGAAGTTCTTTAGTCAGTTCTTCTATAAACCTGAGAGCAAACAGAGAGGAGTCGTTAATGGTAAAGAGGGATTCATATGAATACTTCTTTCTATGTCTTCTTTGATGTCCTGTACCTGTCTTTGTTGGTGTTGGACGGGAACAGGATGTTTGGAGATCTCTCGTCCTCAGGGATGTCCTCCATGGTGGCGTCCAGGGAAACGAGGGATGCGTGAGAGTGTGATCCAGCCAGCGAGGCCATTCTCTCGGCCTCACTACGTGCTAGCTGGGCCTCCTAAAAAAACACCCATATAGACACATCTTAGATTCACCAAGATGAGGCTCATGCGTGAGATGTATACCAAGGGACAGGTCGAGCGAACCACACCAACCTCCTGCAGGAGCTGAATTTTTGTCTCAAGCACCTGCTGCATGTGGTCGATTTCCTGCTGTCTCTCTTGACAACGCCTCTGTAGCTCTGCCTCATTGTTGTTGGTCAAGCTCTCTGCTGTTGTGCTGCGAGAGTAAACAAAAAAAATAGAACCATCAGAAGACAAAATAAAGAGGTCAATATACACAGGATTGATTTCTATTATCTTTTGTTTTCCAAAATAGTAAAAATCTTCATTTATCTGATGAAACTCGTTTCCCTCACTCTGTAAGAAAATTATTATAAATGAATATTGTTTGATAAAGCATCACATTTTATCCTTTTCAGTGTTGACAAAATGGTTAAGTTATTCTTGTTAATAAAATCCTCAGCTAACATTTAAATGTAGAATCTAAAGAATAACATGGCGATTAAACGTCTTTCATTTTAGTTTCTCTGCTCTCCATCCAGTATAGACTCGTTCTTCTCAGGAGGCTCAATCTCATCTCTTGGATCTCATTTTCCCCACAGAGCTCTTTGTACTAAGACTGCATGTTTACGTTTTGCTTCTGGAGTTTTCATGCAGTAAATGGTGGTGTTCAGTTTCTCCGCCCTCAAGCCAAATGTAACCGAGACGTCTAAATGACATGTCCATTTAGTTGAAAAATAAAAGGTAAAAAGACGCCTCTATTGATGTCTCTGTTACATTGTCTGAACAGAATGCACTCAATGCTACATTTTATAGGCCTTAATAAAATAAGTAACAGACATAATTGAAATTCCCAATACTAAGGGGCGTCCAGTTTTAGGAAGATACTTAGCAAAACTATTTTATGTAGTTTTCATGTTATATGGAGTTTTACATTTTGAATCTTTAATCTAAAATATGTATTATCAGTTACTTTGCCTGTGAATGATGAAAGTATAAGGTCCTCACTGTCGTGCAGTGCGGGTGTTGAGGCGGTGAGGTAGAGGCAGGAGACCCAGGTATAGTGAAAAAGTGATATTTAATGTCGTCCAACAAACCAGGGCAGCACTGCTGAGCGGGAACACAGGGGCTCATAACAGGTAGCGACAAGGCAAACGAATGGACTAGACAGTCTAACATCAAAAGAACTCAGACAAGAAACGACAAGGACCCGACGGGGAATACAGGACACAGGTGGAACTAAATACACAGGGAGATAATCACGGGACGAGACACACCTGGGAAACAATCAAGGGGAGGAACAGGACAACACGGAGAGCACAGAGACACAGAAACTCGAAATAAACACACAGAAAACACGGAACCTGACACTCACTGTTTAACGGTGCACACAAATGTCAGAAGGGTCAGTTTTAGGACATGATGGAGACATCATGGAGGGCCAAGTGAAGATATTATGTCACCATGTTTCTGTCTGCTGCCGGCTGCTGGTGTATCCTTACAGACGGCCACTTATAGCAGAGATAAAGTGAGTGTCACGGCCGTCATGACAGCGGTTATCACCGCATGAATATGAAACACTTTCATTGTCATTCTGAAGGTATTTGGAAATGTAGGGTTTACTTCAACCCAAGACCTTTTGTTACCATGATGAGTTCACGCTGTAATGCACAAACACCTATAGAACCTGCATCTAATTGACTAAAACTTGACATTGTTAAGTGGTGTAACATTTCTTGATAACATTACATCACTCTTGGTGAGCATCCCTCACTCCTCCAGCTGTCTGTATGACTTAGTTAACAACTGTATCCCAGAATGGCACGCGCCTCGCTGTCGCCACGAACTCTGCCCCAGACGCTCTCTACGAACACTTTTAACTCCGTCCGCCACATGCACCGGCTTCGATAACTGGGATATTTTGAACCCATGTAAGCAGTTTAAGTGTGTGTGTCTTACAGACGACTGCCCTTGTGTGAAGTGAAGCCTCAGGTATGCTGCTTAAGTAATTTTGGATTGTCAGTCTTTTGATTGCTATAAATGATGGTGTGGAAATAAGTAGACCAAAAGTCTGGAAAGTGGCTGGATCACTTTAATCCTTTACTATTTGTAATATGATAGTAATTTATAATATGACATAATTATGGAGGAGCTTGTGCCTGTTTCCAGTGGTCAATGGACGAGAGGCGGGGCACATCCTGGTCAGGAAGGGGCATTTTATTAAGAAACTCTGTGTGCCAAGCAGTCCCATTTTAAGTCCTGGCTGTTACAACAGTCAGGACACAAATATGTTGCAAATCATAGACAATAGTAAGCAGATTCAGGTTTCTGTAACATAATTATACATGAATCCTTAAGGGACCTCTTTGGATAAAGTCCTCAGCAACTACAGCTGAATTTAATGAATTAATTCTAAGGCTATAGCTGTTCAGCCTGAACTACGGTAATATTGAGGAATATTTGCAAACTCACAGGGCTTTGTCCAGATGTTCTTGTTTCTCCTGAAGCTCCTTCTTCAAGCTCTCTACTTCCACCTTCAGCTCGATGTTCTGCAACAGATGGAAAGCAAGAAGCAATGAAATAAACCTGACAATGTTGCAAATGTCTGCAAATAAAGCTAATGGCATCCGTACAACATTAATGATGATAATAAAGTAAAAGTGATTCTATTTACTTTCTTTATCCCTTTACATATATCGCCTTAGTATTTATTAGAATTGCCTTTCAGACGGGCTTGGACTAAATGCTTTGGATACGCTTCCACAACCCTCTCACAATAGTTTGCTGTAATTTTGACCCAGTCCTCCTCACAGGCCAGTTTGTCAGAAAAACATGTTTTCTATACAGTTTATTTAAGCATCTGCTTTCAGCTACTTCAAACTACTTCAGGTCATTTCGCCACTGAAAATCTGTTTTTTAGCCAGTGTGTCCCATAAAAGTTTACTTATTGAGACTAAAGTCAGGCTAGGTTATGTCATTTTATAAACCTCAACAAATTTTCACCTGAATGTAGAAATGAACTGATGTAATTATCTTGATGCATTGTCACATTTTACTTTTCAACTAAATTTGAACATTATCTTTTCATCTTTTTATATCTATTTTGCAGAGAGTTGGCAAAAACCTGTGATGAACTACAATTGATCAAAATACTGATAATATGTGGGCCAAAATTCCTGTGGATAAAAATGTTTTATGCACAGTTACATAAAACAAAGATCTCGAAGGTTATGCAGTGACACTCCAGACCTCATGCATTTACCCAATTTTGTCTAAAACACACATTTCATTGCGGAAACGTATACTTGTGTAAATAACGAGCAGTTCTGTTTCCTCAGACTCTCCCACTACTCTGTGGCCTCTCTGCTGTGTAAATCAGCACCGATGGGTGTTACGTGTCATCGGTACAGCAGGACATCTGACTGTGCTGTCATGGCTTTTATATTTAGAGCTGGAGAATTCAGAGCAGCTCAGATATTCACTCATAGGGGCCAAAGGCTGAAGTCCGCAGTTTGTTTACCTGCCAGAGCCCAGAGGGGGCACTTAGAGGGTAATTACTTTTCTTACATGGGGATGGGGTAGAGAGGATTTAAAAAGGGGGGCATGGTGAAACTCATTCTTTCCATTCTGTCCACTGAAAGGCAGATGAGAACCGTTTATCAGATCGTCTTTCTCTTGCATATTATCATGGATTAATCTCTTTTCTGACTGTGATTTTTAGAAACAACAGCAAGATCTAAAAAATCTGTAACTCCTGCAGCCAAACTCTTAGAAAACCTTTACAGCTTCCCTCCACAACCATGAATATTTATTCTGGAGCCGTGGCCATTGACCAATGTTGTTTAGAGGTGAGGATCAATGCAAAAGTTACTGTTAATTCAATTTTACTCAGATTTTAAACAGCACTGTAGTAGTTTAGACATTTTTTGTGGAGATCCAAGCACAACCCACTATTCGGTGTGAAAGTTGTTAACAGAGGAAAAAGACAAACGTTTTGCCATTTTCAGTTTTAGTAAGGTGCTTTCTTTATACAGAGGTACTTCTGTTACTACAATAAGTAGCTAAACCGTTATTTTGCATCTGAGGTATTTCAGAGTTTTGCCATTTTGATCATTTTTGTACACAATTTGTAGTGGTACAAAAATGCAGTTCAAGCCAGAAATTTTAATTGATGTCAGTTTTGTGGACATTTTGTCAAACTGACAAAAGAACAAACTGATTTACAGCTCGATGCGGCAGATAAATCTGAACATATTACAGCAAAGTTCCTCTGTTTTCTCCTTTTGAGCTTCTATCTGTCCCTGAATGTGTTGGATTTGGAAATGTTGGCAGCCTTTCAGTGATTGAAGTCAGAAGTTTACATTCCTTTGGAACTAAACGCAGAGACTCTTGCCAGCAATGCTAAACATGGTGAACATGGCAAGTCCTCAATTTAATATTTTAAATGTGATTTTAATCTCTGTTTTCATGGCATCACTTCTGGTCTTCCTGTGGATTAATGACCACTGACATCAGGAAGAATAAATTCTGACATTGTTAATTCTTAAAATTAAATCAGTCAAACCTTAACAGAAAAACACAGAAAAGATGATAAAACTCTGATTGGTGCATTTTAAGTTTTTATATAAGAAAGAAATATACGAGTTTCAATCCAGAGAAATTTCTGCTTTTGTTTTATTCTATCATATGTTATTATAAGACTTTTAGTAAATTTGTGAAAAACTGTTGATTAGTGACATAGGAGAAAAATACCCCTCGTTCTCAATTATGACAATTATGAGTTATTTTCTTTCTCCCATGTCACTGGACAGGTTATGCAGATTAACATACTAATTATTTAGGAAAATTGACCTGTTTGAATTTGATTACATAAATCAGTTTTGCAAAATTTTCACCATTAGCAATTCAAACAACACTAAATATTTTGTTTTGAAAACAATTCTGACTTAAACACTCTGATTGGATTTTAACTAAAGATGTCAGTCTGACTAACATTTCTCCACGTTTCTCAGTCATCTTACAGGATGTTCGAATGATTTCATCATGACAGAAATAACAAAACCGCTTAAGCTGCTTGTTAGTCATGAGACTAAAACCAACCGGGACTCAGCAGAGGACTGAAAAATTACTGACACACTCTCTTATCCTGTTGCTTGTAAGCTGTTATTTGATTGTACAGATGTTGTTTTATTCTCTTGTTTAATATATAAATTTTGTATAATAACATAAATATTGCCTGACCTATCTAAACCGAAAGGTCAATAGAAAACACAATAGTTAGAAACTAATCTATTTGTGTAGTTAAATTAATCAACTTCACTAAAACCATCTTGACATTTTTGATTTGACGTTAATAAATTTTAATAGTTGACATGGTTGACATTTAAGTACATATTCAACCAAAAGTCTTTAAATGTTAAGCCTAAATGACCTCTAGATTAAATCTATCCAAATGTAATGGATGCAAAGCGGTTCACTGATTTTATTGGTCTACTTACAGGTAAGTACCTGTAAGTACATTTGGTACTTACAGGTACATGAATGAGCAGTATAACGCAGATAAGAGCCGTCTCTGTGTCAATAACATAGTTTACCAGAAGACAGATATCTTCCTATCATGAAGACAGATCTAAATATAGATACTCATCTCTGTGCACCTGCTATTTACACTCTTCCTGACCCGAGGGCCCTCAGCAACAGCTCTGCTTTTAACTACGAGGGGAAAAAATGGCTGATCGCAGGGGTGCAATAAACACACATAATATGCTGATGATCATTTATTAATTAGTTACTATGAAATAGTATGACAGAATCTGATTAATTAAACTGTGATGTCATAACATCTTATTTACATGAAAACAGGGCACGATAATTTGCAGATTTTTAGCTGACAACGTCTATTGTTTTCACAGCAAAGTGGATTTCTACTACATTTCACTCAAATACTAGAAATGTTAAAATACAATCTAACCTGTTTTTGAGTTTATGAGGTTTAGGCATTCTGCTTAAGCCACATGTTGACATTCAGAGGTGATAAATGGCCTGATATGGTAAAGGGGGATGAGGGAGCTAATAGCACGTTTGGCTCGTGGACATTCATCAGGATACATGTGATAAATAAATCAGCGCACTGAAGCCTGATCTATAAATAGAGATTCTGGAGCGTGATGTACCCAAGACTCACACACCTCGCATGCAGCGTGTTTCGCTGCCATGTTTCACAGATATGACAGACTCAGGTCGGGTAAAATCACAGCAATATAAGATTTAGCTTTCAATAAACTGAATTTTCTCATTGACCTTTAGCCACAGAGATAGAGAGATTGCAAAATCCCATATCAGTGCAGCAGGAGTCCGTCAACTCAATCTCTACTGGTATGTTGTGACAGTGGAAGATAAGCAGCAGAAGGCTTAGGTCTTGTTTAGATGGATCTCACAGACTTTAAGTTGCTCTTATTGAAGAGTTACAAAGAATCAGGAAGGATTTTCAATAAAGGAAATGAAAATATCTGAGCTTTAAATGCTGGCTTGAGCAGCAAAACAACAGCTGGACCGGGTCACCTTACTGTAAATGCACATTTTACACACACAGACAAACACGAGGACCAAATGCATTTAGAAACAGCATTTGCACTCCTTTTTGAGTCAGTAATTGTGTAAGCTCAAAAATATCCATTCCAAAGGTCAAAGACTGGAAGCAGAAAATATTCAAATCCACCCAAAAGTCGCATGAAAACGACAGATTTAAAAAACAAAATAAGCAGATATAAAAGTGCAAGCTGACTGGGATTTGAAAGTATAAATGAACCCGAAGAGCTGATTTTGTGCGATTCAAGTAGTACTGAGCAAAATTAGAAGGAAATTATTTTATTGTTATGACAATAAGATGATATTATCTCATGAAGGATTAGAGATCGATAATTCGCCTGTAGCATCAGCGCATAATGGTTCTTGCGTATTACAAGTCATCTGTGCTTGATCAAAGTTGATCAAATTTTACAAACTAATTAATCTATGTTTCAAAAATGTTAAAACTTTATGACATGCTATTTTTGCCATATTGTAAATCATTTATGATGCTTTACAAGTCACCTCTGATTAGTTCAAATGGTTCCTTTTTCATTTTCCACCTGTCTCAGGGTTTAAGGTCCTGATAATTCATTATCTGCAAAGGTCTCTGACAGTTTTGAGTCTTAATTGTTTCAGAATTTCCCCACTTAAAATTATAGCAATTAAAGAAAAGAAATCATAAAGCAGTACCACGTATACCTCTCACAAACACTCCCCGCTGTATGTCTAGTGTTAAATTAAATCAGCCAGGAATAAACTGCCGCCTGCAGCCTGAACACATTATGCACCCAGTCAACAATCAACAAACTCAGATTTTTTTTATACACGGTCTATCATGAATTGCAGTGAAGGTGGTGAGGAAGACACTGTGGAAGCAGGTTGAAATGAAGGATGAATGATAAATTTAATAAAATTGTCAGAAATACAAAGTCCAAAATCCAGGCAGAACAGAATGAGCGGAAGGCTAAAGCTCAAAACTAGCAACTGGTCAACAAGAGACATCTGACAAAAGACTAGATGCAGCAAGACAGCTAGACAAGACAAGTCGAGGACCAGACAACCAACAAGGAACACAGGTGGGTTTAAATACACAGGGAGACAATCAGGGGAAGCAAGGAACAGATGTAACTAATTCTATTTTCAACTATACCAACGCTAATTTGCTAAAATGGTAATATTTAAATCCAGTAACCATTATATCCTAGAGCCATATGACTTAAGTTGAAAAAAATTAATAAAGATTATCCATCTGAATAAGTGAATACAACTGCAATGCCTAAAATTTTAATTAAAGACAGTCTCACAATCTTTCACAATTGAAGATCATCATATTGCCCATTCTGTTGGCCCCTGACTAGTTACTAGCTTCAATCTCTTGGACCAAGCAATCTGGATTTATACTAAATGAAGACGTCAAATGCAGGTACAATCATTTATTGTGTTTAATCCTATAACTCAATCTCTCTGAATTATTCCTTTATTATTGCCTTAATGCTTAATATTGCGTAAAATGCAATGACAATTTGGGACATGCAGCAAATGTATAAATCATAGCACATTTCATTTGCTTACATCATGATCCAACACCCAGACTTGTTTTTCAGTTTCAGTGTTAACACAGAAACTAAGAAACAAAACAAACAAATTGATTATTATGTAATTTAAAGCTTGCCAAAGGTAGTTTTAAAAACTGTGGTAGCTAAACATAAGTAATGGATTATACTCCTTTAGTTTCCACTTCTTTACAGTTTACATTTTCCAAATAAACACCAAACAGCTGAATTTGAAATTTTGATCATAAGCAAAAAGTTTAAGAGCTTTCATTCAACCAGCTGACTGGAGGTGTTCAGTAACAAGTGGAGGAGGGGCAGCACTGTGCTATTCCACACTTCATAGAGTCCAAGAAAACTCAGATGGATGCCAACTTTGATATTTTTACACTGTAACAACCCCATGTCCAAATACATTGAAGTACTATGAGAAATGAAGTGCAGTTTGACATATTGACAAATCCTTCTGGGTACCACCAACGAAAAGCAAAACTGGTAAAACTACAATAAATATATCAAGAAAATGTGTGTGAGAATTTACTGCTTGAAAGTAAGTTAGTAAGTATTTCTGAGAAATTAGCCCCAGCTAAGCTACACTTGAATAACTGGTCAGTCATGGTAATTACAGTACTCAGAAAACTGAAACAGGAACTTATTTTAACAGATGTATCTAACAAATATTAGTTTTCCACAGAGCAGCTTCAAGTCTGATCAACAAACACATCATAGTTCACCACACCTAAGGACATCAGTGTCACAGCTGTACAAATAGACAGAGGCAATAAATCAACATCTGATCAGAATTACTAACTATGATTAATGTGCAACTGCTTGATGATAAATTCCTCCTTAAAGCAAAAAAACAAAACAAAAAACGTCATGTTTGCTCATGCACTGCCAGCAGCTGCCCTACTCACTGTACGGTAGACATCCTCACTGCTCTCCTCGTACTTCTGCTGAATCCTCTCCTCCAGGAAGTAGATGCGGAGCTTGAGGCTGAAGTTCTCCTTCTTCAGGTCATTCAGGTGCTGCGATAAAGTACGGTAACCGTTAGACATGACCGTCAAAGCGCACCGACACTGTTCAACATGTCCGTTATAGATCAGAAACAAATGGACGTCTCTGCATCACGGCAGAACAACGAGTCCATGTTAAAGGACAGCAACGGTCCTGGCCTGTCCTTTTGTGAATGTCCAGCCACAGACACACATGCTACCTCCGTCTCCATGAGGTCATACTGTCAAAAAGAGAAGTACTAACAAAGTGACATCCTGGCTTCTGACAGACCGTAAGGCCCGGCTGCTGTCTCCAAACCAGACACTCACTAAAACTAAAACACAAGCACACAAACACTCAAACTCTCGACACTTGGCGGACGCTTTCAGGGCAGAGAGCTACTCTGCAGCACAGCCGTCAGAGATGCAGCCGCAGCAGCTCCATGGTGGGCTGTGGACTGCCTGGGGATGGGACAGGAGCTTATTTTACAGGAGGAGACATCCCAGGAATCCCAGACCGCCAGGAGAGACGAGTGGAAGAGGAGGAGAGGGAAGAAGGGAGGAGGAATGAGGAAGCAGAGGGCTTACAGGGAGTTGTGACACAGTGAGAAATCTCATCCCTCTGCTAAAAAGGCGAGGTGAAAATACAAACGGGCTGGATGAGGAAGAGGTTCATATAAGAGTCACTGTTAAGCTTATAGTCATGTTTATCACAGCTAAATGAGTCAGAAGAAAATCTCATTGAATTTAATAGTATAGTGATACTTTAACAGGTTCATCTATTGTATAAGAATCAATGTAAATGGAATCATATCGACCTGGGTGATTGGTTTTAGGTTTCAGTTCTGCTTTACAGAGAGAACATCCCACTTTTAGCTGAGGGTCATCACTTATTCTTATATCGCTAAATATAATACTCACTGCCCTTCATGTCACATGGTAGCTTTAGGGCCAAATGGCATAACTTATCTTGCTGCAATAAAAATACCTTAAAAGAGAGGATCTCATCAACAGCTCTATTTTTTAATTCCTCCATTCATAAACACACGTAAACACAGCTAGAAAACGCTGATATTCTTCTCCTCAGCTCATTCTGGGGGACTATGGGCTGTTTCAAGACCAGCAGGAAAATAAAATCCCTCCAGTAGGTTCTGGGTCCACTCCCAGTGGGAGATGCTCCAATAGCAGATGTCCAAAAGCTGATTTCAGTCTGACTATATGTAGTTGATATCACTCAACCTAACACATTAACTTCGGTTTCCTTCCCGGCCAGCAAAAGGCGACATTTAATATTTCCAAAATCCATATGATCTTACTGAAAGCTAGCATGCTAGCAGCTTGGCTAACAACTTACCCACCCCTGATGTTCTGCCTTTCATGTGGTGAGCCCACATAATGCTAAGAATAAAAAAGGGAAACAACATAGAAAGGTGCCATCCTAGTCAAGAATCAAGGATGTTCTTGCAGGGAGGAACTACCATTAAATTGTTTCCCACAATTTCATCTCCAGCTGATCTAAAACAAAAAAACAAATGGCTCTGACAAAGACAGATCAGCTAAGAGTTAAAGTTGGAGAAGCTGCTGGGACAGGGATAAACAGGTGAGTATAAAGAAGCTGGAGAAGAAACAGGAGACCTGGGATCTCTGAGCCAGGAGGCTATAAATAGTGAGGTGTCCTGAATCTCACAGAGCAGTGAATCCCGAACTGTCCCGCAGAGATATCAGTAACCCGAAGAGAGTAAAGAGCAAAAACAAGAGCATGGATCTTCATGAAATGTGTCCTTTTTTTTCTTTTACCAAGCCGCAGATCTCTAGAACCAAATAAAAGGGTTTGATAAGGTTGTGATGAAAACAGATGAATTACCTCATTTCTAGTTCTAGCCATTAACGCGTCACATTTCGTCCTTTTGCTAAATAATTCAGAACAGGCATAGGCAAGGCGCCAAGATAAGTCCCCACTTGACAGTAGGGATGACATCATGTGTGTGGGTTTAACTATTCACACATGATAACATCATCTTTTCTTCAACAACACACACACATGCTTCAGCTCTGGATCAGTAGTGGACAGCCTAAGTTTGATTGTGTGTGCTCAGAAACTTTAACGTGTGTGTGTCAGGAGGAAGAGCAACACATCGGTGAACTTCAGCCATGCAGACTCTCCTTTTCTAACACGGCTCAGCAGCTCCGCCTGCAGTTTTTTTGTTTTTACGTTCAATGTGTCTGGGTTAAAAACCCTTTTTGAAATTACCACTAAAGCGTATATTTTAAGGAAAGGTGTGAGAATTAAATCAAAATCTTTCTGAGCTTTGATAATTACAGAGCTCAGAAAGATAATGGCACATCAATAATCAGACATGCCTGTGGCAGTGTGACAGTCTGGGATGTAATTGGTGGAAAGCTAAAATTAAGCACCTCTGAACAGCTCCAAACAGAGGAGCATAAGATGAGCTTTTGGGAGTGGCCTAATCAAAGTATGGACCTAAATCTGATTGAAATGCTATAAACATACCATAAATGCTTGGAACCTCTCCAGTAAAGAAGAGTGGGCCAAAAATACCTTAACAACACTCACTGGCAGCCATTGCAAATGCTTGATGACAGTTGTGGCTCTCCAGGGTAGAACAAGCAGTTGTTAGCTTCAAGAGGCAATTGCTTTTCACACAGAGCAGGGGTAGTTCAGAAAGCGTTTACTTTCATCAAATCAAATAGTCATTTAGAAACCTCCTTTTTCTGATATGACATTTGTGTTAACAAAAATTATTGTATGTTGTAAAACTGTATCCTTTAAGCAATAAACCGTTTAAAGAATTGCCTTTGTGACAAACAGTTAGCAAACCTTTTAAGAGCCACATATTTTCCAGTGTTTAAAATGTAATATGCTAGAAACGCTAGTATGCTAACCAAGGCCTTTTATAGTCTTATTTGTATGTTTTTATTCACTTTTGACACCAAGAACTTCTGGGCACATAGAAGACTGAAAAATGTCTTTAATATGTTCAGCTTATGGAAAAACTTTGTCATTGTAATGAAGAAATAGTATGAATGCAGAGCAACAATTAGAAAACATCAGTAAAATAAAACATTCTCTTTCTCTGTTTTTGAATGTGCATTATGCAAATTCCTCAAACTTTGCTTTTTTGTAAGAGTTCACACTTCCTGATGAATAGCTAAAGTGTATTTAATTGGCCCCACATGTTTGCAAAGGGACTTTTTAATTATTTTACAAGCAACAAGAGCAAACTTTTCACTTTCTGCAATTTATGGGCGGTTTTGTGAAACAGTGATGACACAATGTCATTTGTTATTCATCTAGCATTGTATTTATTACATTTTAGAACATTATAAGGACATCATTTTTATTTTATACCTGAAATGAATGAATTTATCAAATATGACAAAACTAGAACATCTTTGTCCAAAAGCACCACAAGAAAGGTTAACAATACTTTAAATTGTCACATAAAATATTATTTATCTTTGTTTTTACTCATCTTCAGAACTCAACCTAAACAGCAAAACATACAAAAAGATAAAGTGAATCATAAACAATAGTTGGAGTCACAAATCTGTATTACTGCTCAAAACCTGAAAAACACAGATAAAGTTAATAACTTTCTATCTTGTCAAAATGTAACCAGTGGATAAATAAATAAGCAAATAAAAAAACCTTACATTTCTATTTTTACAATTTCAGTTAAATTGTTGACTGAGTAAAATCTATTATTCCATGTATTCACTACTACACTATTTTATCTGCAAATTCCCAAAATGCTATTATCTTCAAAAACAAAGATTCATAATGTAATGCTTTTAAAGTAAGAGGTTTGAAAGATGAGTTACAAACTTTAATGTCTACAAAATTTGCACAACTTTATGAGTATCTTGGTACTTTTTGGATTTACTGTAAAGTTCAACTCCAGAAAACAACTGAAAAAGATCACAAACTTAATACAGTTAGTAAGTCTGTGAGTATTTATGAATAAAATGTGGCTTCTTACTCATAATAACATTAGAATTACAATTACTAAAAATGATGTCCTTCTGAAAATATATTAAAATGTAGTTGGGCATCGCCCAGGCATGTTACAGACGACACTGGATTCTTAATTGAGTCCCCAAAGGAAGATTAAAATAGAGTTCTGGGTGTTTTCCATTCAACACTTAGAGCTTCAGGTGCTTTCTTTGTCTTTTTAGTCTGTCCTCTACTTGAATTTGTATTTTTATTTATTTTTTTGTAATAATTCCTGGCTAAATTAGGCCTAACTATACATTGCGTCCTTTGTTCATCATGCTGGTACAGCAGAGCACACTTACGTTTTGCAGAGCAATTAAACACAGTAACACGTATCAGAGGGAAGGCAAAGAGTCTCACCTGCTCAAACTGCTTGAGTGTGTGAGGCTGAAGAGGAGGAGAGTTGTCTGCTTCATCACTACACAAATCTAAACAAGAGAAAACAGTCAAATTAGAGAAATCACCAAAAAACAACTAAAAAATAAAGTTATATTTAGAAAGTGTATCTTTTTTACATAAGGTTGATTAAATAAACATTTACCTGTCATGTGACCTGTGGTCTTGGATGATGAATTCCCCTCCACAGTACTGTTAGAGGAAGAATAAATACATAAGTAGGGAACGCACTGAAAAGTCACTCATGCACCTAAAAAGTATCTATTAATCCACACTATTATCTAAATTAAGCAAATTACACAGAATAATTAACAGCTGACCATTCTGTATCCAGGAAGAATGAATTTTGAATTAAAATGCAACAATTACTTTTCACTAAAACAGCAGGATGTCATTTATAAACTTAGGGTTGTAAAGCTCATTGGGGAGTCTCAGCAGGGGAGATATGTGGTGTTTGGGGAGGTTACTCTTGGGGTCAGAGTTCAAATAATCCTAAATACCAACTGCTAAGCAACCAGAACAGGAAATTCACGTCAAGGCTACGTTCTGATCATAACCACAGTTAATAGGAGAAGCAGTGAATGATAGACACACAGAGATAATAGTGCCTTGCAAAAGTCTTTTCAATGTATTATATGATATGACATAATATTATAAATTGCACCATTTTATTTATATAATAATACTGGAAAGCAGAGAAAGTCGATGTATGGTGTTTATAATACCTTAAAGCAAAAAAATCTGAGAAGTGTGGTAAATATTTGCATATTTGCACAAAAGTATTAACCCCAGTTAATACATTTAGAAACATATTTTGATGCAGTTACCCCCAGCAGTCTTTTGATGTAGGTTTTTTCTAAAAATATTTACATGTCTAGAAATTTAAAATATTTTAGCCAGATTAGATGGAGGATCAATCAATCAATCAAATTTCATTTGTATAGCACATTTCAACAGCAAGGCATTTCAAAGTGCTTTACATCATATCAAAAACAGAAACATAATGCAACATAGAATCAACAGTAAAAAACAATAAAAACAACAATAAAAACATGACA
>CAEFZX010022502.1:0-16997 GCA_903066825.1 Alfaro cultratus | reverse complement strand
TTTATTTTTTTTTTTTTTTTTTTTTTTTTTTTTTACTTTTACAGCAATTTCTGAAGGATAGCAAAATTACTGGATTTTGATTTGTTTTTCTAGCAAAATTATACCACTTGGAAATTATACCAATTGGAGATGGTATTTCAACAACCATCATGCCCCCATTTGAAGAGTTATAACTGAAACAAACAGTAGATTTAATGCACTGACTGCAGTAAACAATCCATTTATTGTCAATATAATTTCCCAACATAGATGTCTTCAAATACACCTATACCTGTCAAATTTTGGATTTGAGAATATGGGAAATGTCTCTGTCCGGTGCCACTGTCAGAGGGGGGAGTAAAACTAAAGAAAGAGCGGTGGGGGGAGGAGGGGATATTTATGGGAAAATACTAATATGGGAACAGTGTGGGAAAGGGGTGTAAGAAACCATAGTTTCCCTTATGAATACACCATCCATCCTGTGATGGAACTGGACCCGGTTCATCATTATGATGGGACAGAGAGAAACTCTCTTCCCTGAGTTCAGGTACAGAACCTGCTTTCTGATCCGGAGCCCCGCTCACTATCCAGCGGCTTCCTGAGCTGACATGGTGCACATTAATGTGGATACGTTTGAATCACCGGATTTATACAGCATGACTAAACATAGCATACAAGTGAAAGATAAGAGACATCACCTACGTAACCCAGAATTGCTAACACGGCGTTAGCTAGTCAGTTGTTTAATAGTAAAAGAAAAGTACCGCTTACCTCTTTGTGCAACTTCAAATGCCGAACAGTTGGAAGTTGCTGTATCTCCTTCTAAAATCCTGGTCTTGCAGGTTTTGCATGTTTCACTCAGTTTTTAGTTGGATATTTCATGATTGATGTATGCAAAAGAAGTCACTTACAGGAGCATATCTGCTTTGAGCGTTTTTTCATCTCTTGTTTTCACTCTGTTGTTATTTTTAAATCCTGTTAATTTGATTGGTTGTACTGCAGCTTACGCACATATACATACAGAGTGTGGAGAAACAGAAGGACGGTCTGCACCTGTTAATACAGAATGAGTTAAATGAATTAATGGGGCCACTGTAAACTTTTGACTTGAGTAAAATATCAAGTCTTTTCAAGTAAAAAGCTTCAAGTCAAGTCAAGTCCCAAGTCAATGGTGTGAAAGTCAAAGTCAAGTCCGAGTCTTTGAGCATTTCTTCAAGTCAAGTCTTGATTTTAATGACTCAAGTCCAAGTCATGTGACTCGAGTATATATGTCTTGTCAGACATATATTAAAAATTAATGTAGAAGCTAAATGGCTGAGTACATTCCTCAACACTCTCTAATAGCAGCAAATCAGTCCAGTGGTGATTCCCTTGTCCTTCTCAACCGACCATCTGGAATGTGTGTAAAATCTGGTTTTCTATTGTCTTTGGACTTGTTGCAGACAAAACGTTAAATGCTTATTTTCCTTTTTGCTCCATTTAAATAAAATCTGATATGCTGATTACACTGTGTGATGGTCCATCGCATTCCTGTCGATTTATTTCCTTTTTTGCTGGAGCTTGACAAAGGCTTCCCAAATTAATCGTTCTTTCATCTGCTTCTGTTAGTTATTACTGACTGAAGGCTCTGGATGCAGGATTGGGACTCAAGGCTGTCCAGTTTTGACTTGCTCCCTTGTCCTTTGGGCTCCTTATGTTTTTTATATTCATTGAGTGGTTTAAAAAAGTAATATTTAGTCAGACACAGATGTCAGAGGAAATTCAGCAAATTGGTTTTGGGAAAAACAAAAGTCTGAAGTAGCTCAAATAATCAGTTGGTATATTGAAACCTTGCTGAATCTATGCCATACAGAATATTAGCAATTCTGAAGACAAATATATGTCCAACTTTGTACAAGCAAGTTCCTGTCAGTGCGATGGATAAAACAAAACTACTGCTGTTCATGCAGTGCTCCTGCAACAACTGGAATGGTTCCAGTTCCAAAGTGGTGATATCATGTGCAGCCTGCAGACATTGCTTGTTTGAATGCTGCTATTTTCATGCTCATTAGTGATGTGTGGGTTTATTGTATTACAACAATAAATCACGTCAGTCTTTTAGGGAATTTTCTGTACTGTAAAGAAGATGACACATAACTGACTATATCAAAATATTTGCCAACTTCTAAAGAAAAAAATATATATATTTCTTGAATCAACAGCCATTTGGACTCTAAAGCATCCTCTGCAGTGCCCGTCCAAACCTTAACCAGCCTGTTACAGCTAGTTCCTCACCACACACAAACAATACAAAAGAAAGCTGTACGTATGTGGACAGACATCCAGACACAAAGACAAAGGCACAAAAAATCCAAATAATTACTGAAGCCAGAAGTCAGCAGCACCATGCAGCCAGCAGTGTGCGTGAGGGGGTCTGTGTTTTCTGTGTGTAACGTGTACTTTAATGAGGAGACTGAGGACAGACCGGTTTACAGAGAAAAAAAACCTCCAAATCCCATTACTGTGCACTGGTTAGTGTGTGTTCACGGCATCTGTGTGTATCATTGTGAGTTTGCCGAGCTGTGTGATTACTGTGGGTTTATTTTCAGTGTGTCTGTGGATACGTATAGGTAGGGGTGCGTGCGTGTGTGTGTGTCCCTCTGTGTCCACGGTAAACAGCGACTTCTCATTAAAGCTTTCCGCATGGCTGCAAGTGAATGCCCAGTCCTGGAACCTGGATAATCCACTCTACAACACAAATAATACACACGCTCACAATCCAAAGCTCTGTGCAGCCCGCTGACTTACAGACCTTGTATCAACTCCACGGTCACCTGAAGGGGGAGACAATATATAAATAAAAGATGGAGACAGAAGAGATAAAAGAAGAATAAGGAGGAACATGAGGAGAAACAACAATTGCGGAAAACAAAAGATTTGCAGCTTGCAGGACTGTTGGAGGGAGAAGGCAAAGGAACAATTCAGAGGACGGGATTGACTAGATTAAGAAGTAAAGTCACTAAAAGGAAAGGGGGAAGAGGAAGACAAAGAGCAGAGGAGGAGCAGCCAAAGGGAGTTGGTGTATTTGTCAGTTTAATCCTCTCCTATTAGCAGCTCCTCTGTGTGCTGTAAGGATTAGCTTGTTGTTTGAGCTCCAGCAGGTCAAAGGAGGGCATGGGGATGCTGAGAATAATTCCCCGTGAGGAGCCTTTGTCGTCACATGCAGCATCCATCTCCCACCCTGGAGCTCCCTGAGAGGATTCACAGTCATTTTGCTTGTAAAGAGCTGAATGACCAATGAGGTGTTGAGTCAGGAAGCGTTTCCCACAGCGACAGTTTAGAGGGCCCTCCCCTCAATTAACCTCCTGGCATGGCTCAAACTCCAAAACACACATACAGAAGCAGGAAGAATAATACGTGCATTGATATGCAAGATAAAGGCCATGGACATATCAGGTCAGAGTGAGGCTGCTGCTCATAATTCATAACACACACTGAAAGAGTCGCACACACACCAAACAAAACCCAAAGCTCAGCGGCGGATGCTGTGTTTACGATTCGGGTCACACAGCTAGAGTAAAAAGCACACGCAGAGGCAAACATGGGTCAGCGGTGCAACCCTTGCTTCTAATGCAGAGCACAAACGCACAACAAACACACGCCGGGTTTAAGGCCAAAGCTCAACAGGGAGTGAGCAGACACGCAACATTATGCGCCGAAAACAAGTTTCCCGCGAACTTCCCCACTTGCTGTAAAATGGTTCTGCCTGGTTGATCACAAGACAGGGCTCTCTGGCATCTGCTTAGGCTTTAGGGCAGAGTTAACTTTCAATAATCTGAAGGATTTGATTGGATGAGCAGGATTTGGTGGGTGTGGCTAAGCGTGTGAGGCAGAACTGAGGGAAATAAATTGTATGATGGCCTGCAAACAGACCAACTATCATATCACATCACATCACTCCACTGCATAGGCGTGTGCGTCTGTGTGTGTGTGTGTTTGTGATGGTTTTGGGTCATATGCATGTATCTGTAAATGCAGCAACAGTCAAGTTTGTGTGTTTTTGTGTTACACAACAAAAGACAAAAGGAAGGGTTTGGGGACATGACTGCATGTTGTGTGTGTATATTGCATGGAGGGAAGTGCTGTCCAGGGGGGAGATCTTCTTCTGCTCCAGTTAGAGCGGTCAGACACCAGCGCAGCCATCCATGGTCCACTTCCTGTGCATTTTCTGTTGACCTCTGACCCCTGCTGGTTGATTTTAGGTCCGGAGGGATATTTAGACCCTTCATCTACGGGCACATTTTTTACTTGTTTGCAAAGGAATTTTGAAAGGGAAAGAAAGGGAAATATATTCATTTTGACAAGAAAAATGTCAGTTTGTGATAAAAATTCACCTGATAGGGGATGTAATACAGCAGCATTATTTTATCAGTAGCCTAACCCTTTAATTCTATTTCCCTCCTTCAGTCAATAAACAAAACAATAAATCCAAAAATCCATCCAATATACTAATTTGTTGTTAAACCTCCTAAAATGATACAATGTTTCTAATCCATGTTCCATATTTTGAAAGTTTTATAAATAACAAGCTGTCATTTCTGCAAACTCATGGTATGCTAATGAGGGAAAACAGCAACTCTACTCTGTCTTGGAGTCACTTCTCAAACCGCATATAACTTACTTTCAAATTCCAAAATGCTGTTTACAATCAGCACATTCATTGGCCAGAATTGACTTCATATAGTTGATGCAATTGTTCAAATGAAATTCCTATGTGAGAATTTGTAGAGATTAGTTAGAATTTGTAGAGATTAGTTAGAGAGTCATTTTGTTACTTTGTCTGTTTAAAAATTACACCACCAGCATGGTTTCACATGATCATTTTCAGTTTCTGCAACTGTTTTCTAAAAAAGCAGAGTTTACAAATTCATGATGTACACTAAACGAGGAAAGTGAAAAATGGTTCACTGCGAGTTCATTAGATTTAAAAGGTCCAAACAGATCAGTTTGGAAGGAATGAGCGAATCAGCACATAAAACTGCAGCTAGAAGCAAATTTCCATCTATCTGCTCTTCAAGTGTCACTGTGCTCGCTTTAGGCTTTGCAAGATTCTCTGAAAAGTTATGGAGTTAATCAGATGTAGGAGCTGAAGTGATGTACTGTCATCGTTAGTTTGAGGGGCTTAGCAGAAGTAAACTTATCTCCAGAGCTGAACTTCTTTGAAGCATGTCTCCTTTTTGCATAATGTCTCAAACGTTGTTGTCATCACTCATCTAGACATTTTCCCTTTTTATCAACTCCTTTTGCTTACGTTGCACCAGGAGGTCTTCTGGCTGTTTGAATGTCAGATGTGAAACATAGGCAAACCTTTTAAATGTGATGTGTGCTGTCAGTGTGGAGACCTCAATGGTCTATAAAATTAAAAAGTAAAACGTACAATGACTTTACAGACCGACTTTAAGAATTTAGTTGGAAAATGCCCGGTCATGCTATGGATTTTTCTGACTTTGCAGTTTCCCCACACTACTTTGCTCTTCAGAGCACATACAGTATCAGTGTGTACAGTATCCCAGCCGTCCATTAATATTCCCAGCTGTTCTGTGTTTAATTTCCTTCTTTTGTATATTCTCTCAGTTCTGCCTCTGTGACCTGGTAATTTACCCAGAGGGAGCAGAAAGTTTCATCTTCTCTTATTAAACTTAATTTCCACAGTGTGTGTGCGTGCGCGGGTGTGTGTGTGTTTGCTCAAAGACAAGGAGAAGCAGCCATGCAGCAAATTGTCCTTGTCATCCGTGTGTCACCAGCAGAGTCGGTAACCTTAACGAGGACTGCGTGTCCGCCCACTCCTAGGCTCGGTAGCGGGGGTCTCTAAGGGCCCTCCGGTTGGTGTCCTCATCTCGCAGCCGGAATGCTGTGGACCCAATGGGATGCTTTCCTCTGATGCCCTCAAACAGCGTCACTGCTAATTACCCAAACAGTTTGGAGGTGTAAGGTCCTTCTGTTGGTTGTTTTGTAGGAAAAACACAGCTGACTTCACGGTTGCACTGATACATTTCTCAGTTAGATTTTTCTGAGCTTCATACCTTGCTCAAGGACAGCAGAAATGTTAAGGCAAATGTTCCAGAATCTGGAAGCTGACAAAATACATAGGAAGTTGTTTCTATCTTTGTTTATTTTGTAATGAAAGGTAAGTTGTAGATTAGAAAACATCCATATTCTATTTATTTTAAATTTGGGTCAATGTTTGGCAAAAACAAACAAAAAAAACAATAAAAAAAACCATCAATTATAAGTGTGTGTGTTCTCACAGATCCAGTTTTTGTAAACTGGATTTAATGACCATGGATCGTTTTCGCACCATTGAGAAATGGGGTCAGTATGTGCTCAGCGTTGCACGGTTCCCTCCTGTGACTGTGAGTCAGCCTCTCTTGCCCTCTGCTGTCACTTAGCCCCCCACCCCACGCACACTCTCACGCTTATCGCTCCTCACAGAGATTTGACTCAGATTCTCCCCTTCAGTCGTTTTCCTGGCTGCTTGCTGCGTCTCTCTCATAGTATCGCCTTTGTAAAAGGATCCCCAGCCCCGGCCTGCATTTGCATGGGCGGGAGCCAATGATGGGGGCCAACTGGGAGAGTAAGGAGGAGAATCTTATTTCCATATATAACGAGGCCTTTTCTGCAGGCAGCTAGAGACCCAGAAAGCACAGGGAGATAAATTTATTTATGTATGGTTTTGTCAAAGATCTCCCCCAACACTTGAAGTCAGTCCAGGAAGCCAATTATGCATTGGATTGTGAGAAAAAACATTTCTTTACATGTCATTTAGTCTCTTCAGCTTGCTTTTCCATTCCCCCTCACATAAAAAAATGAGAGAAAAGATCAGCTGAGGAGTAGTCGAACTGAACCACACTGATTCCGTCGTTATCGCTCCTGCTTCACGTCTCATTTGTGTTGCGATCAAAGCAGCAGCCTTTCATCTGCTGCCTGCAACTCTTGTGCTCGGCTTGAGGCCCATTTCAGAGAGGAGCTTCAGGGTGATAACTTACCATCGTCTTCACTTTCTTGATTTTACTGTAAATGTCAAGGAAAACTCGCCCAAAACCAGAGAGCGAGCAGAACAACAACATGATGTGCAAGACGCCAAGAGTGCTTTTGTTCTTATCAGTTGAGATGAAGCAGCAATAGAGGAGAGGGTTAGAATAAGAAATGCGTTTGCATCTTATATTCTCCAGGATTTTTTTTTTTCCATATTTTTTGCCAGTTCTAATCTGCGATGCAAAAGAATTAAAGCGTGGAGCTGAGGCGTTATCTCCTGCACACAGCACAAGAAAGAGAGGGAGAGAATAGGCAAGAGCTGAATAATGAATCAAACACACTACAAAGCCTTTTACATTTCCTATACTTCACCTTAAATATTAAGAGGACTGCTTCTCGGCCCAATATTCGTCTTAAGAAAATGGAGAAGTAGGAACCTTCGTACAACTGGTGGCTAAAAGGAGCTCTCCGTTCTGTAGGTTTCTGGGTTTTTGACTGACTCCCAATTTGCTTGAGGACTTTTTGCATAATGTTGACTGGGCGACCGAAAATGGAGGAGTATCTAAGCATCTGGACAGCCCGTGATGAATACCAGGAAGTCTCAGCGGGAATGCCGTCTGATGGATCATAAGACTGTGCGGAGATATCTCTTCACTGAAAAAATTGTGAATTTATTGAAGCGTCTTGCAGTCAGAGCAGAGCTCCTCAGCAGGATTTTGAAGTCTTTATTTTATGACTTCTCCCCCCTGCCCTTTCAGACACTTTTTACCCAGATATTGTGCATTCGATCATTGGTCTTGAACAAAGAACATGTTTTTCGCATAAGTTGCGTCTATGATTAACCAATGTTTTGGTTCAGGTATAGCTTTTTATTTGTGATAATCTGATTTTACAATCACTGATTATTATTTCAACATCATACTGGCCCAGTTTGATAAACACTTTGCTTCTTTGCATCAAATATTGTACACATAGTTCCAAAGTTAGCCATAAATAGCTGTTTTGTGTAATACCTCTGTGTAGAAAACCTAGTTTGATCCTGTCATACACTGAACACTGCTCATATTTAAGCTATGGTAAAGTTGCGAGATATGAAGTAACATAGTCATCCCTTATAAAACTGATCATGACTTTTTGGAGATTATAAACTAAAGCATAACAAAAATAAATCCCACTCAGTGAGGATCAGTCTTTTTCCCCACTTTAAAAAAAAAAAAAAAGAAAGTCATGTTCCATAGGTAATTTTTTTCACAGAAAAAATTTATAGCCCCTGCCTGATTGAATAATGGTTAATGGCTGTTTGAGAAGATAAGGCCTAAAGCTACCGCGGTCTAACATATGGTGAGGTGCTAATGGAGCCCTCAAGAAGCTCCTGTCTGTATTGTTAACTGCCAGCAGTGAACTTGAAGCCATGGCGGCAGAAGCGACATGAGATTTCACAGTTTCCCCCTGAAGATAATCTGATGTTAATTACCATGGGGCGCCAATAAATCACTCACAATCATGTCATAAACATGAAGGGGTCCTTCATGCATCATTATAGCTTTGCAAAGAGGAGTGAGCGAGCCCGGGACTTGCTCCGTGACACCCTCAGCTTTGCATAAAGGTCCCTTCATTATCCCGCCCCATCATTTCACCTCGCAAGACAGTGGCGCTTTGACTTTTACAGTCTCCACCATGTCTTTCTTCACATTCACTCATTCCACCGATGTCAAATTACAGCCTGTCTTCTCACTGAGCTGAGGCTCCATGTGGAGCTCCATAAAGCAGCGTTAATATGGACAAGAGGACAGAGGTAATTATAGACTTTTCAGCTCTTCATTAGAATCGATTATGTAATTGATGCATTTAGAAGCATTTTATAAAATGATTAATTAAATTTGCATTTAAATGATTCATCCATCTACATTTTATACTCTTTATGATGCCTTCAAACCCAGCATGTAGTGTGTCGGAGGCTGCCAGTCTTTTATAGAGCTTTTTGATTGCAGATACCACTCAGTCTGAAAGACTACAAACATAAAATTAAGGCCCTATTAAAAAATGATGATCCAAATCACCACTTAGTTCCAGATCTAGTTGAAGACTTCTTTCTAACATATTCTGTGGATTTATTCATAGACGTTAAATTAGAACAACGCAGGCGGTAAACTGGAATGAAAATAGAAGAGGAAGCTTTGAGCTTCAGTGCTGAATTTGAAAGATGTTGGCCAAACGTTGCCTGAACCGGGCTGCTCGCACCACTTACCATCTGCCGGCCATTATAATCAACACTTCAGCTGACTGTGAAGCGGGTTTTAAGGATCTGATCAGTGAACTAACATATGATTAGGCAAAAACTTGTGGTTTCTTTGATGAGTTAAATCACATATCACGTTGGGATGCCAGAAATATGAGTCTTGCAGGCTGGTTTGGTTTAAATTTAGGAAGGAGCAGCTGGTGTCGCATAATTCTTGGATTTAGTCAACAATTTTATTTTTGTTCAATTTTACATACTGATGAAATTCTTCAATAAGGTCCAACTTTGCAGGTTTAAGCAGTAATATTAATCTACTATTGAATAGTTGCACTTGAATGTGAAATCACAGAGCAACAGCTCCAAAAACATATTTTCAAACCAACCTTTTGTAATTAGGCATTTAAGAACGATATAAACTAACCAAAGATTCACTGTACGCAGAGCAGAGACCCTTTTCCCAAAATGTACAGGTTCAACATAGAATTGGAAAGCTAAAGAAAAAAGAAAAAATATTAAGAAGTTAAAGAAAATTATATTCTTGGAGAAGGAAATGTAATGATCTGAGGTTGTTTGCCTGGAGGCAAAATTAATGACTCACACAGAGTACAAGTTTTAGGTGTGGAAACAACATTTTGAAGCAGTAAATCCTAGTCTGGTCCGATAGATCAGTTGTTCGTCCTGCAACAAGATAATGAACCAATCACAGCTCCAGGCATTTTACGAACATGGTAGCAGATAATCCCAGCAGAATTTCCAGCAATAAAGTTTTTAGCTGCTTATCAAGGTCACATTAAACTATCTAACTGGTTTTAGGTGCAACAATCCTAGTAGAAACTTTTAGACTTTTAGAATAGTGCCATGTTTTACATCTCCAAAGAGTGGATACTTTAGGAATCCAAAAATTTAACATGAAATCAGAATGCTGAACATCATACAAGTGTATGTTTTGTCATTAAATTTTATTGCGATCAAAGTGGAAAACAATTAGCTTCCCTTATTCCTTATTGCAAGTTTATTATTTCTTTATTCTAATCCCTGGTGAAAAAGTGATATCTCTCTCTTCTTTGGTGGGCTAGTGACTGTAGTACCTGTTTATGTCCAAAATATGTCATAAGGTTTATACATTTTAGTGCAGTTGAAAGAATACTGCATGTATTTAGTATCCCATAATGGGATAATGGCTGTTTTGTAGAAGTTTTGTAATTTTAACTCCAATGAACCCTACAGAGTGCGCTGCTTTCTCCCTCTTATCATATATTTTTATATATATTTTAAAATATTCTCACATCATATCATACAGAACATTGTTCCAGAAGAGCAAACCTTGCACTAAGTGTTGCAGGTAATTTCTTTTTTGTCTTCAACTAAACCAAAAAAGGCATAGCATTTCATTGTTTCTTGTTCATCTGATGCAACCTGAATGAGATGGTATTTAAATTATTTTGTCCACCATTCTGTCACAGATTTCCTTCTGTATTTGAGGAAATTATTCAGCTGATGACCCAACTTTAGCCAAGCTAAAGACAGAAGGCCTCAAATTTGATCCTGAAACAGCTGATAAACAAACTCCCTGGTATGAGGGCCTTGTGATGATATCCTGTTATGTTCTCAACAGACATGAATTATAGACAAATATATATAAACTGATGGGATGTCTATTCCTAAAAACATTAACTACTTTTCCTTTTTCACTTGTGAATCATCTCTCTCTCTGTGGGGTATTAGTGTTCAAATTGTTTTGATGGCTTTGGAACCTCTCTCAAGTTTAAAGGCAGCATCAATTGCTTCTCTAAGAACATTAATGTTCTCTTTACTTTTTGGAGTTGTATCCCCCAATATCCCATCTTTTATAGGGGATTAATAGTCCCCTATAAAATAGTCACCAATTATTCGATGTATTTGACTAAGAATATCATTTTAACGATGTCCTAATTAGTAAAATAATAAATTATAATATGGCTATTTTCTTTTTATGATGGATGGATAGAGATGACAATGAATAAGGAATAAATCTAAAAGCTGTGGGGCATAAAACACATTCGAAATCCAGAACAGATCCATGCAAGAAAACTGTTTGATATTTAATGGATTAATGTACTCATTAACTTGCAACTCGTAGATAAAGTTGCAAGTCTATTAAGAAAATGAAAAAAATACAGTTATTTACAAGTACAAAGTTTTAGGAAATCATGTATTAGGTCGATGATTCAAGGTTAGTATGATTGGTATGCATCTCCAGTAGTCCATAACGCTGTATGAAGGGATAAAGTTTACAACTTTCAGGCTCTAATCAGACTATTCTGCAATCACCTTTAATTTATTTGTGTTTATTACAGTAACTGTGCTTGTGGTCATAATTCATCATGAGATTTTTATCGCCAGAGAGCCTGGTAGTACAAAGGTTAAATCAGTAAAGGCAGTAAAATAAAACAAATTTCTCTCCCTTCTTCTTTGCCTCTTATAAATCTCCATATCTAATGGGCATGGAGGTGACTCAAACAACCTGGCTGTGGTTGGAGAAAGCCAATTAAAGTGGAAGGCAAATGTGCTCCATATCTTCAGAGTCGCTTCTCTCTTTCCGAACATCTAGCCGTAGTCTGTCCACTGCTCTGATGGGTCTATTACACACTATGTGTGCTTGAGCTGATACAGGTAGTGACAAGGCAGTTGCAGGTACACAAGAATTCAAAGGAAATCTATTTAAACTAGTTTAATGTTACTGGGAGCTGTGGTAGTAACCTAACTCAATGAGCTATAATTATGTTCAATTTGTTTTGTACAAGTTGGGGTCTTCTTTTGTTTTTACTATTTTATAACTTTGTCTATAGTCGCATTCATTTTTCATTTAAATTTCAATCTAACTTCAAATCAGTTTGAAGATGTTACTTCTTGGATTGTAGGTAAAATACTAACTATTAAGAACATTGAACACCCCTTAATTTAGAAGCTAAACCAGATCTCTGAAGTGGCTATCAGTCAAATCCGTGTCCATTTTGCCTCAATAAAATGTCTCAGTGCGTCGACATATGAGCACATAAAATAAAAACAAAATCCTTTTTTTTCCATCTTCCAGAAGCATGCAGTTAAATCTCAATTATCTGACGATACATTATTTGATGCTTTAGTTCATTTGCACAATAGCACCTTTAAACTTTTGGTGATGTGGGTCTCCTGCATTACCCAGTAGCTGTCTTTGAACTGGACCGTTTACAAAAAATGTGCTGTGTCTTTTAAACAGCAATAGACTCAGATTCTAATAGAACCTGTGTGAAAATGAAAATCAGCTCAATATCTTCATAAATGCATTAATTAATGAACACACAGTTGACTTCTCCGTACCACCTAGACCACAAAAGAACTGGTGGTAATTGTCACAAGTGTAATGCATACATGTTTATCTATATTTCTATTTTATACATTTTGTTTGGAAAAAGTGAACTGAGCTACCTTTGTTGCCACATTAAAATATCGTACAATACTTAATGTATTCAGATGGGACTAGTGTATCTGTCATGCAAAACATAGGTTGGGTATTCAACAATTTATTGGGGAGTTGAAGCTTTAAATTGGCAGTTTGAGTAATGTGAATGGAATAACAAAAAATGGTTCTATAACACCCATCCTCTTGGATTTCAACAGTGTGAACCCTCGTCAACTTCACCAACTTTGGTAATCTGTTCTGATGCACTCAGGAGGATTTATTGTCTTGTGATCTTTAGTTCCAGTTCACAGGCTGGACTGCCATCATTCCTCTCAGTCTGTGCTGCTGTTTGGACATGGACCCATAAAGTATCTGGGATTTTTGGCTGTTTGCTTTAGTTTTTATCCATGGTCTCTGAATCAGTCCTCTCTTGTAAAATTTGGTTTGGATGCAGCTGATCTTCAGTAATCTAAATGAGGGTAGAAAACCAAACTCTGAACATTCAGACTTTCATCATGCCGCCTGATTCTCTTTAAGTTCCTGTTACAGATTCATGATGAGGCTGCGGCTGTGTCAACAGCATGCCACTGTTATTTACTGTTGGTGTTTTCATCAGGCAAACTACCACCTCACACACTTTCAGAACATTGAAAACAAAATGTCCATATGAATGTTCTTCACCCACTTCTGCTTTGGTATAAGGATTATGGTTCATTTGAGTTCAGAGTGCCTCTCTGTTTGGGGTTTCGTCTGCCACACTGCATCCTGACTTGGACCTACTTCAGGCCGGTATTAGACCCAGCCGATGTCATCCTTATTTATGCGCACAGAGTTACAGTGCATCTCCTCATCCACTCAGCACTTGGCAGATAAGAGCTTTCTTTATCCTGCTTATCTCGCAAAAGATAAAACACCGTCAGAGGCAAAGTGGAAATGAGATGTGGATACAAACAGCATCTTTAAATCTATAAAGAGTGTGAAATGCTCTCAGACTGGTCAGTTCAGCATAATACAGCATCATCACTAAAGAATTATGATAATTTGCCCTGTCTGGATGAGTGAAGGGAAGGCTACAGAGAGGAGAACTTGAATACCATATTTAGCATCAGTTTCTCTGTTTGCTGAGACTAGTGTAAATAGAAACGGTGGGTGATATGTACTGATAGTCTACCAAGTGAGCGTGGAGCGCTGTCTGGCCTCAGACTGATGAATACCATGTGATGAGATTGGATTTTTAAAGGAACCTTTAATGAATTCTGACTGTGGCAAATAAGAACTTTTGGAAGGAGTTTAAAAAAAACTGACTCAGTGCAAAAAAAAAAAAGAAGATATGAAGAATTTCAAATCTGTAAAGTAAGCCAACCCAACCGAAACTGTGAGTCTTTTAGCACAGTCATTTATATTCATCTCTTGGTAATGATGCTCTAACAAAAACATACATTTTACTATTGACTGGATCAGAAACTTCCAAATGCCTCCAGTTAAAAGACAATAATGCTGAAAAGAACTAACAAGTATTATGATAAATAAAAACATCTTCTCTTACAGATGGTATTTTAATGGACACATCTTGAGCAGAAAATCAACTATCAAAGTTTTGGCTTTGACCTGGTGATACAAATTTTGGCAGAATATAATTTTTATTGAATATGATTTCTGCCAGAGGTGTATCAAGCACAAGTTAAAATTTGACAAACTTACAACTGTTCCCTTTCCCACACCACTTTCAGTCCTTAAATTTCAAATATTTATTTATTTTTGTATAGCTTCTTAGCCTAGTTTGAAATAGGCAGCAAGAGTCTCATTTTTTCTACTAGTTTCATTTAAGATATAATTCTGATTGCATCTAGGCTATAGATCATTGTTTTGTTTGTTTTATTTCATGGTGACATGAAGCTTTTATAACTGCAGATTCAGATGTTTCCAATACAGGCTATGTTGCCTTGTCTGGTAATCGCGTAAGCTGAAAACAACGATGAGCACAGGCTCTGTTTGCTGCCTGCTGTCAGTTTCGCTTTCTGAGTATCTTTCTGATGGAGCGACATTTTGTTTCGGCTGACGGTCAGTAAAGACTCTCGTTGCCTCCGCCTCCTTCTGTTTTCTATTTTCTTGCCAATTCTTCTCCTCTCGGCTGCTGCACACATGACAGAATGCTGTGAAGCTCCCTGACAGTGTTTCGTTTTCCTCCTTTTGGTGTCGTTTGTGCCTTCTAGTGAATTCGATCCCTTCTCATGAAACATTTCCTGTTCCCTTTTTCTTCACTCGGCCACTTTTGACAAATCACATATAAGTTTCCACCCCCCAATCATATTTCATGGCGGCTGAAGGTTGCAGAAGCCGATGAAGATCATTCACTTCACAGTCCATTTATTAAAATCATTAAAAACATTCAAACATGTAAATTGCATGTATTGGAGTGTGCAGTCATTTTCCCTCCAGCATGCAAAAACTCACCAACCTCGCTCAGAAAGTTTAATCTTCATCAACTGGAGAGACAGTGTTGACACACCCGAGCAGTCTCAGAGTGGTGATTCTAATCTATCAACCTGGCTTCCAGAGATTAGACACATCCCTTTAGGGTGTTGATTGAAACATTTGCATCTACTTAAGTTCGTTTGGTTACACATATATATTTTGTTCAGCTTTGTCAGACAATTAACTGAACATTTATCAGATTATTTTCAGTTCAACAAGATGATGTGATAGTTGATATTTATCTCTGCTGAAACAGGAAGGAGATATTATACATTGTTCTGGATGAGCTCAGTTTCTGGTTATTGTACTAAGCTCCCTGATGAGGGGTGGAGGCTTCAGGTTTTAAACTGTACATGGCAAGCAATGTTGAATGTCACAAATATTTAAGTAGCAAATAAATTCTGCAAAAAAAAAAAGAAAAAAAAAAACTGGCATTTTCTGATTTTAATAAATTCACAATAATACAGTCAAAGTTTTATTGAATAAATTCATGAAAATAAGAGTTAGAAAAAGACAGCAGTGCAAAGTTGTTTCTTGATCATTTAATAGTAGAATTTAATATCTTATTCCTTAATTATTAAACTTTCCTCATTGAGTTGTGCATTTTCTGAACACAATATCCAAGCTTTTTTTGGTGTTTGTTATTTTTTTGAGAAATTAATATATTTAATTATTTCTCACACAATTTAATTTATTTGACAAAATCCTCAGGTTTAACTTCAAGTTTTTCAGTTGATAGAAAGGAAAAAAACAACATTTTGCACATTATGTATTGACACTGATGTTGGAACTGACCGCTAAGACCTTCTTGAATGTGCCTGTGCAAAAATGATTTGGTATAGAAACCAGTATTTATTCTACCTCTTCCGTCCTTTATGATATACTATTGATACAATTGTGCTAACGTGTCTACATAGACTTTATTGACAAATGCCCTTGGCCTCTTTACATTATTTTTGTGATTGTTGTCATCTGAGATGTTGCATTTTTTTTATTTCAAGGCTTATGTCAACAGAACCAAATTTACAAAAGCATTAGAGAACAAGCCAATGTTTGTTTTACGTAAGTAGGATATTGATTTTAGGATTGTTCAGTTTCTTTTTCCAGAACTTTTCCTCTCCCTGTGTGCATTTGATTATGGAGCTTTAAAACCAACGCACCACTGCCATGTACTGTATTGAAAGATAAATCCATAGACCTAAGAGAAACAAAAAAAGTCCACAGCTACAATGCTCCAATGGCATTGTAGAAACATGCAGTGCTCAGTGCGGATGAGCTTCAACCAGTCTATTTGAAAAGTATGAAAAGTAAAAATATAAAAAGTATAACTGTTACATTAAAATTACAGCCTGCATCATGTTGCTGATGTCCTTTGCATCATTCCAAGACCATTTTAAAATAAACTGTTCTATGTCGACAATCATAACTGTAGCCACGTCTGCACTGACTGATCACCCCTGTGCATGCAAATACACTCCAGCACTCCCAACCTCCACACACAGACAATAACATACTGCATGTTTTTATATGCAACCTCTGACCCTCCAGCACAGCAGTAAACACACCATTAATATAAATCTATGTGTATATCATCAAGACAGGCTGCAGTACTGATCTTTCCCATAAGTCACCTGGTCTTGTTGTGACTATTGATCTGGCAATCGTTCTGAACACACACAATGTTTACATGCCAGCTAGTTCAGCAGCTCTGAGCTGATGAAGAGACATCCAGGAACAATCATTTCTGAGCCATAATACATACATACTGTACATACATACATACATACATACATACATACATACATACATACATACATACATACATACATGCTACATGTATGTATGCATGCACACACACACACACATATA
>CAEFZX010022497.1:0-12230 GCA_903066825.1 Alfaro cultratus | reverse complement strand
ATAGATAGATAGATAGATAGATAGATAGATAGATAGATAGATAGATAGATAGATAGATAGATAGATAGATAGAAACTCCTTCCACTCCTCTGGTTGCAGCCGTCGAGAAAGTTGGTGAAATTACACTTTAAAACAGTTGCAACATGAACGAAATGTGTGGAAATTTTAATAACATTCAGAAAATTAACATAGTTTATCCGTTAGATTTCATCTCCTGCATGTAATTAACTGTGACTCGCACACTCTGTTCACTCGGTGTGCCGGTGTGTAAATGGTGCGGACCCACTGAGGCTCCACGGCAGCCAATCAGCCGCTGGAGCGCAGCTGGGTGCGGCTGTGACTGGACAAGGTGTGCGCGCTTTGAGTTGTGAAAAGACAAACAGTTCCTCAACGCACTGAGTGCGCATGTACAGAAGCACTAAATATCAGGACAAGGTGCATCGCCAGTCTGCCCTGTTTCGTAGCTTTATAGCTGTTTTATCAAATGGTGAGTATCAGGAAACTTTGTTTCCTATGTCTACTTTTGTATAAATGTGACGGATAGCTTAAATTCGTGTTGGTTGCTGTTTGGGAAGTAAAAACTTTATGTTGATGGAGGTTACTTTACTTTGTGATTTATGGATTGAACTCGTGTGACAGGAAAACCTTACTAAATGTGACTTTAAACAAACTAACAAACACACAAACAAAAAAACATTTATTTCATTCGAAGTGCAATATTTCTTCATGGCAAATAAATGTTAAATGATCGTCAGTCCTCAGATATTTGCATAACCAGTAGCTGACAAATGTCAGCGTCATTTTAAAATCAAGAGTTTGCTGTAAAGATATTGCTGTAGTCCACATGTTGAGGTTTATTGTGTTGCACTGAGCCTGCAGCTGCACCCTGGGGCAAAGCTCTCATTAATTACCCTTACACAACCCAAGCCTTGTATTTACTGTGCCGTAGCACTCAGAGGTGATTTACATGCACTGTTTCCCAGGCGATCCTCCCTTTATCTACCTGGTTGTGCAAACGCTGTCTGATTGTGGTTTCCGTGTCAGAATTGCTGAATGTTTGACTTTAAGCTTTAACATCCATCAACATGCTCAACACGCAACCAGCTTTATTTATTTATTTCTATATATGACATTTAGCAGGCTGCATTGAAACTGTCTGCAGCAGTGCACTCTAAGCACTGACTGCTGGGTAAAAACAACCTTCTTTGAATTATTGTGTTATTGGGTCAAATATAATAGACAGGGTCGGGTTATGGATTTGACCCAGCATTCTGGGTCATGGTCTTCAACATGAAAAATGGGTTCAAGTACTTATTTCTATATTTAGAGATAATAATAATAAAAAAAAAAACATAACTGGAATAACTAAGTAATATGAATAACAGCTATAAATCTATCCATTTTTCTGTAACTTTTCAATTGTGGTATTAAAACTGCGTCATCCTTTTAATGCTCCAGTTTAAAAGCCAGGATACTTTAGCCAGTTCTAAAGTAACTTTGCTGTGTTTGTTGTAAACAAGCCAAAAGCCTGCAATCTTGTTTTTTCAATCAAGTAATTGACAGAGTGCAGCAACAGGTGGAGGAAAGTCAGTTCTTTGTTACTCTGTGACACCCAGAGAAAACTTTGGTAAGTCTTTCACTGTCTCTATATCTCATTAGTAAGACTTTAAATGACATAAATTAATAGTATAATAGACTTTGGCACTTTTACACAATGGTGCAAATCACATTTTGGTTCATACTTTGGTTTTATTACGCACTGCACATGCTAAAATGTTTATTTTGGTTGAACCAAACAAACTGGGTCACAAACGTGTGATCAAACTTATGTCCTGCCTTAGGGTTAAATAAGTAATCCAACAGCTTTTTATGTGTACTTGAATTAGTTTTTTACACCATTTAATAAAATAAACTCCTCCTCCGATTCCTCCTCTGCTCCTTGCACCCTTTTCCAGTTGCGTTTCCTGTTGCTGTTCAGTCGCCAGGGAAAACTCCGACTGCAGAAATGGTTTGTGCCGACATCAGACCGGGAGAGGAAGAAGGTGATCCGTGACATGATAATGTTGGTGCTGCCCCGTCAGCCTCGTACCTGCAACTTCCTCCAATGGAAGGACCTAAAGATTGTTTACAAAAGGTGGCAGCACAAGACTCAACATGACATACATCTACTGGCTTTATATTCAACAGACAAAACACTTCTACAAAACCATGATACTTTATGTTCTCTCAATATTAATGTATTTGTATTGATTTGTCTTTTTAGCCCCATCTATCAAGGTACCATTTGAATGCTTTGGTAATTTCTTGTTTTTGACTGCAGATATGCCAGCCTGTATTTCTGTTGTGGCCTGGAGGAGCAGGATAATGAACTTCTTGCTTTGGAGGTGCTGCACCGATATGTTGAGCTGCTGGATAAATACTTTGGTAGTGTAAGTTGTCCCTTCATACAGGGGTTGTGAGTTACTCTGCTGAGATGACTTAAGTTGCAGCTCTGCTTTGAATCATGTGAAGCTCAAAATTCTTCCAACAGGATTTTTCTTCATATACAGAAGGGAACATTGCACATTTTAATGCACAGCAAAACATAAAGAGAAATTGATTAAATTGTCTAAATTACTTGAGTTCAAGTAAAGAAATTACAAACTGGTGGGAAAAGAAAACTCCTTTTAAGTGAACTCTGAGAAGACCAAGAGTTTGATGAGGCAACAGATCTATCAAAACGTTGCCATCAAGCCAAACTTAAGGAATTTAGGTGTTGCTTTTGACCAAATTATGTTTCTTGAATGTATGTTCCCTTTGACATTAAATACGTTTTTGTCAAATAAAGACAAATCGTGTAATGACTGACTTGTAAAAGCAATGAAAGGGGCAAATCACTTTAAACGCACTGTATATTTTGTTTCGTTTTGAAATACTGACTTTATCTTTCATGCTTCTGCTTGCATTACTGCATTGTTAAAGTCACAAACTCCCACTAGAGGATCCTCAAACCAAAACATTTGTCACCTTAGGTGTGTGAGTTGGATATCATCTTCAACTTTGAGAAGGCCTACTTCATCCTGGATGAATTCCTCATGGGTGGAGAGGTTTTAGAAACGTCCAAATTTGCAGTGAATGTGTCTATGGAGCAGGCTGACACGCTACAAGAGGTACTATAACCTTTACCAAAACATCATCTCATGTTTTTTTCATTGTTGCATATCAAAAGCATTTGTTCTGCTTCCACAGACAATGGAGGAATATATGAGCAAACCTGCCTACTGAGTCATGAGAGGATGAGGATGTTGGTGAAAATGTATTAGCAGTGTGATCCTGAAGGCTCCTTTTTATTCATCTCAGGGTTCTTAGAAAGATTTACTGTTCAGGTGTGTGTGCTGTGTATTGGTGAGTAAATGGAGAAACACAACACAGTAAGGAAAAAATAAAGTCAATGCTTTATTAACCTCAGGAATGTCACATATGACCACAATTAAGAAAGAATTACAAAAAACACACAGGAATCTAAAGAATTCAACACTGGCTGTGACTGTCTCTGTATGCGTGTGTGGAACGGCTGGTGAAACATTTACTGTATGTATCGCCGAGCAACAAATTTGTATTCAGCAAAACATCAAATGAAAATCTGCACACTGATTTTTACCAATAAATAAGAACTTTTTTTTAAAACCTACAGAGCAGTGTAAGTTGTGTGTGTTTTATTCTTCAAAATACTTTATTTTAACCTCCCCCCACCATGACCTAAACAATATATATTTAAATATGAATCTGTATCAACCCCCTTTGATTATATTCCTTTTGCAGTTTTGGCTTCTCTTTCTTCTGTCTCTGGGTTCAGGTAACTCAGCACTTTCATCACAGCTTCGTTCTCCGCGCTCTGACTTTGTGTCTCTCCGTCCCTCTCTGCGTCTTCTGACTGTCTCGTTTCTTTTGGGCTTTTCTCCGTGTCCATCAGGTCAAAGTATTCCTCGATGGCCTTTTCTAAGGAGCCTGTTGTGCTCTGTCCGACTTCCTCTCGTTTTTGGGTGGCCTTGTTGTTGCTAAAAGCAGGTTTGGGATACCGTGCCAGCATCTGAGCTGCTAAATAAGCTGCCAGCTCATCCTCGTCCACCGTGTCGTCGTAGTCATCTCTGAACGTGTTGGGAAGGCGCCGTTGCGTGGGAGCGGATTCCCTCAGACGCCCGGCAGGCTGAATGTGAAGTTGTGACAGGGAGCTCTTGTGCTGCCTCTGCTTCCTGGCGGGAGCTGACTCCTCCTCGCCGCCCATGCCCAGTATTTTGAGGATCTCCTCTGTTCTCAGCTCTTCTGGGGTCTTTCTCACATAAGATGATGGGCGCATGTTGTAGAATTTAGCTGCAGGAGTTGCTTTCTTGAAAGAAAACCTGCTCTCTGCTCCTCGCGGCAGTTGATTACTTTTTCTCAGTTTGCCTTGATTCATTCGGTGTCCGGGTCTGAGCAAGTCCATCAGGTCTTCGGGTGGGATCTGGTATTTTTGGGAGATAGTGAGGAGCTGATAGATGACTCGTGGGTCGATATTGTCTTGGTACTGATTCTGAGGCAGCCTCCTCTCTATCCTCCCGCCCTCTTCCTCGGCTAGTTCTCGTTTTTGCTCCTCTTCCTCTGTTTTTTCAAGCACTTTCAGGAGGTAATAGTCCACCAAGTTGGCCACATCGTCCGCATCACTCGATCTTTTCACTGGAAAGCTGTCTTCGCCTTCATCTTCATCATCCTCTTCAGCTTCTTCGTCATTGTCATGAGTGTAATCAAGCCCTCGGTCAGCCTCATGGTTACTGTCCATCTCCTCTTCTTCCTCCTCTTCGTCCTGTCCGTCCAGTGGACCCCAGTCTGTGAGATCTCTGTCTCCATCATCATATGCTGCATTCCTCAAGTTGAACACATCTTCATCTTCTTCTGCTTCATCTTCTCCCATGTCATCGCCTTCATCTTGTCGCTTTTGCAGAATCTTTGCGCCTGTCAGCTTGTCCAGCTCATCAAACACGGACTGCAGCGTGGCCAAGTTCTGAGGCGTGTACTTCTCTTCCACATTCTCTTTGGTGCGTTTGAAGGGACTCTCACGTCTGGGACCTTCTTCATCCTCTTCCTCACCACCCTCACCTTCTTCCTCATCCTCAAACAACAAAGGCAGCTTCTTGTGAGGTGTGACACCTTTTTGTTTCTGTGGCATTTTGGGATAACTTGTGCCCATTCCCTCTGGACCTGAGCGGAGCAGAGCTGGCCTGGCAGCTTTCTCCGTCTGCTGGAGAGTGCTTAGCACAGCCTGGAGCAACTCTTCGCTCTTATCCTTCCTTCTCTCATCCTTCTCTTCCTGGTCGTCTTGACTCTGTGTGGGGTTGGAAGCCAGCCTCAAGATGGCACGCAGCTTCTCAGCATCATCCATATGGCTGATATCACGCTCTGTAGTGTGGGGAGCTCTTTGGTGGAGACTTTCAATATACTCCAATGCTTTCAGCATATCTGTGTCAGGTGCCTGGAGCACATCTTCCTGTGAGTCAGGTTCGCTTCCCCGTAGCCTGTGGTCTCGGATCGAGGCCCCGATGACACCAGTGAAAGTGAGGAAGAGGGAGATCAAGAGCGGGCTGTATGGTGAGGTCTGAAGGAGTGACGGCATGGTGACGTCTGCAGGAGGAAAATAAACAAGCGCAAATCAGCACTGACCTTTATGCATTACAGCTAGCGCCTGTTTCACAGGGTATACTGCTCTGGCAGGGGTCTGTTGTTTTCTTTTTTTAATTATTTCTGATTAAAAATGTTTATCCCACTGACTGCATAACAAAAAACTGAAAAAAGTGTTCTCCCTAGAACAAATTATCATTATAATGAAATCAATATATACTTTGAAGCTATTTCTATTTTTTTTTTTTTTTACCTTTTACTTTGGTTTTAAAATGGGAACCTTTTTAGTCAAACTATTTGTTTCGCCATTTAATAAATCTAGAAAATTATACTGAAAACAATGGTTTTGTGAATAATATGTTTCTGTATCACTGTGTTTACATAAGAACCCTCCTGTTGGTGTCATTTAAGCCTCATACTAGGATGCAGTCGCCTCATTTCCAGTAGCAGCAGCGGCGGTATTCAGCTCCCGTACAAATCCTATTAGCCGTCAACTTGCTGCTCTCCGGGAGTCACGTCGCCGTTGTCAAGGGAACCCGGTAAAGACTGATGTTCCCATGAAACCTCTCCTTCACCCTGGATCAACCTCCCAACATTCAGATGTAGTTGTTTTCAATCCACCTATGTTCTTAACCAAGATAAAGTGCCCTGAACATCACGTATATAATAATAATAATAATAATAATAATTAAATAATAATAATTATTATTATTATTATTTAATTATATAATAATAATAATAATAATTATTATTATTATTTATTACAGGAGACAATCTTTAGCAGTTTCTGTTATAATTGTTTCCTTTTTTTTTTTTTTTTTTACACTGCCGTACTAAACTTACCGGAAAGTTATTTATTTATTTATTTAAATTAAACATATTTTTGTTTGATAGTCAGCTTTCAGTAGACAGAGCGCAAACGTTGCATATAAAATGATCTAAATGGGCCGCGGGAAGAACAGCTTCCTGCGTGCGACAACAACATAACCTCCTCGCCCGAGCATGTGTTGGAAAATACATGCTTAGAAAAATACATGATTGGAAAACAGCTCTCGCAATGCAACATTTTATTTATTTATTAATTTTTCTCCTCATGAAACAGAATAAATCAGCACTTATTTAGCTTAAGATTAACATTAACGTTTAGAGTGTTTCGCGTAGACCAGAGTTGGTTATGCCGTTATTAAATAACAACCGGACCTACCTTGTGTACTTAGTTTGTGTCTAGGCTCGTGAGTGAGTTGAGCATCTCTCTGCCTCGCGCTTGGAGTCTGGTTTCAGCACCGCGGACAGCTCCTCGTGCTATTAGAGGTGTCACCTGACTCGTGCGTCACGAGATACGCAACTCTCTCTCTCTCTCTCTCTCTCTCTCTCTCTCTCTCTCTCTCTCTCTCTCTCTCTCTCTCTCTCTCTCATTTGGGTTTTTTATGTGTGCGCGCGAGTGCATTTACACAAAAGGCACCCCCCCGACGCACGCGCGCCGTTCGCTTGAGTCAGCCAAACAAAGCCTTGCTCTCGTTGGTGTGAGAAGAGTTTCGTACATACAGCCGCCACCTCTCCTGTCGGAACTCATAATGAAATGAATAATAACAGGACTATATTTAGAACTAGATGACTCTTTGAAGGTGCAGTTTTTAGAAGCGCTAAAGTTAAAAGACAGTTGAACTCCTGTTGCTATATTTGATGCAGAGGTGAGTATTAAAGAGTTAGTGAAAGCTTACAAGGTTTGTTTTTAAACCTGAACAAACTGATTGTAGTTATGGCATCACAGTGTGTGTATGGCAGAGGCCTTGACGTTATGCTGTCATTGACTGATGTGTCTCTGCTGCAGCGCAGAGGGACAGACACAGTAAAAGACCGCCGATGACTCACATACGGACTCCGCCAAAGCCCGAGACGGGCGGGGTGACAGAAGGACTGCAGAGATGCGTGCGTGTGCGTAAGAGAGTATTTTGTGTGTAAGTCAGATAGAATATACTTTTGCCGACAGCCACTGAGCTCTACTCTCTATTTTTGGCTGCCTGTCAAATCTTGTCAACTAAGCAGATGCGTGTGTATGTGTGTGTGTGTGTGTAAATTTGCAGTTTCATTCATAAATCTGGTTGCTGCATTTAATCACAGCTCCAGCTTTCCTCCACTGACCTTATCTGATAGTCTGATGCTTGCGACTTAGTCCTGTTCGCAGCATATGTAGAGCCTTGCAAAAGTACGACATTCCAAAAAAACCTTTTAAATTTTATTACAAACCTTAATGCACTTTATTGGTGTGGTGCATAATTCTGAACTGAAATAGTTATACTAATTCTAAGCTCTTTATGTAAAAGTGCCAAGGAAATAGCTTTTATTGGAAGAAACTCTTAAGAATTTGGATTTCTAAATTACCATAAGTCATGTAGGGGATATAATATCTAGATGTATTGCAGAGTGGCGGAGGACCAGAGGTTAGGAGGAGCTACTTACCACCCCCTGATGAAATGGTACCCTGGGTGGTTGCCCATGTCACCCATATCAGAAACCACCTCTGGTGGTGGCAGCATGCAGTGGGAATCATTTTCCTCCGCAGAGACACTGAATCTTCTCAGAGCTGATGACAATGAGTGGAAGAAAAACAGTTACAGAAATAAAAAGCCTTTAGACTGGTGAGTTTCACCTTCCAGCAGGATAATGATATCACATAAATTCAGAGCCATGCTGCAGTAAGGATAAAAAAAGATATTTATTCACATTGACTTTCCCGCCAAAGTAATAATGTTTGAGCTATTCTGAAAAAAAAAAGGGCAAAAATTGCGGTCAGCAGATATGAAATCAAAACTTTTCAGTTTTAAAGTCTCCTTCCGGTGATTCACAGATTATCTGTCCATTAAGAAACAAATTTAGCAAGAAAATAGTTTTAAAAGGTCAGCCACAATTTCTAGTTTTAGCTGCAAAAGCAACAAGAGGAAAAAAAAGCTTTTACTTTAAGAGAGGAGGGGAAATGACGACTGAGTCATAGAAGAAAATCCTTTCAGACTCATTATGGGACTTTAAAGGTTTAGTCTTGTTACATTCAAACATTCATCTGGATTTTTAGAAACACGGCACAGAAACAACAAAGCTTAGTTTTCCACCATGGTTACTCAGGGAGACAAATAAACTAGAACAAAAGACTTCTTTTTAGCCTGAATACAGTTCTCTGCTTAGTTTTCCCTCTTACATTTACACATACTGTAAACACGTGTACTGCACCATTTTTATACTGATAAAGCCTGCGCCGTCAGGCTAATTGCCTGAGGATGTGTTCCTGGCAGCAGTACTGGTAAACAGAAACCAATTACAGCTCCCTTCCACCCACATATCCACTAAAAAAGACAGAAGACTTTCTGGTTAAATTAACCTCTTAACAATTACCAACATAATTTTTCCCCCATTTTGTGGAGTAAATGTTTGGTGTCAGACCTTTCTCAGATGGTGAATTTGAAACTGTTCCCAGAATGGCAACACCAAAGAAAGATGCAGGTTTGAACACATTTATGTCATTTGTGTGTTGTTCTAGCAGGTTTAATTAATCTAACTGGGATTTTATTTATGTAAAAATCAATACGGAAGGACAGCATCTGAAAAGTGTGGTGTGTATTTATGTTAAGCCTCATTTACTCCGAGAACAAACATCACCATAAGACCAAGAAACACAGTAGGGGCGCTGTTGTTGGAAAATTTAAAGCACAACTACATCTCACAGATCTCTGTTCAATCATTTGTCAGAAATCAAACTACTGCAAATCTAAAGATAAATGTCCAGCTAAACTGAAAGGTTGGACGAGTACACTATTAATTAGAGAAGCAGCTAACAGCGCCATGACAACTGTGGAAAGCTGCAAAATCCACAGCTCAAGTGAGAAAATATTTCAGCAGAAAAGCATACTCCATTAATATGGCATTAATGGAAATCATGAAATCAAGAATCCCCATTTGTAGTCCCCATAAGGCATGTAGGGGGCACACCAAAAATATGGAAGTGTGTGTCCTGGTCTGATGAGCCATCCCCATGGTGAGACATGATGATGGCAGCATCATGCTGTGTAGATGCTTGTCTTTGGCATTTGAAGATAGATGAAGCAAAATCCAGAACATTTTATAAGAAGGATGTTTCATCAAACATCCAGATCTCCAGTGGAGTGGTTCAGATCAAAAGCATATTTGTGAGCTTGAATGGTACAATAAATGTCTGATAAAAGTCAAATCCAACTCTCTCCACCCAGACTTACTGAGATTAAGGTATTTTTGCAAAATAAAAAAATAAAAAAACAATAAAAAATGTCTATTATGTAAAATCTCAATAAAATACATCAGTAGGTTGTGAGAACAAAACAGGAAAACCTTCAAAGTATGTGGAACCTTTTGCAAGACAGTGTGTGATATGTTTGAGTGTGTCATTTCGTTTTTATTAAAACACATGAAAATTTCTCTTTGGAAGTGTTTTTCCAAACACGAGCTGATCACTCCCACTGAACTGGCTTCTCCTCTTCCTACCTCCCGTCTCCATGTGTTTGTCCCCCGACGTCAAACCTGTGGCTCTTCATCCATTTTAACTCGGCCTGCCGGCCAATAATCCTGCGTCGTAGCTCAGGCTGTCAGGCTCTTGGCAGGCACCTTGCAGAGACAGAGTGATGCAGGGCGGTAGAGGGAGTGGTTGTGAATGGAGGTTTGACGTCAGCCTCTTCCCTCCACTCCACATTAGTATGGGTTTGTGTATCTGGGAGTGATCGATGCTTGGTCACCGCTTTGCTCTGTTAGGTTTTTGTAAAAACTTATATTCTACAACCTGTCTGAGAGTCCCTTCGAAATGATATAACACACCGGGTCAGAAAAGAAAAATGTTTTTTTTGTCATGTTTTTACCTTTCTCTGAACAGATGAAAATAATCAAGTCATTAGATTCTGAAAATAGCTTGTTTATGTCACCACATCTGTCTGCTGAATAGAGAAAAGGACAAACACAGAGTCCCATTTATATCTAACATTGTTCCCATCCCAAAAACAAATTTATTTCGATGGCTTGTTTCAATTTATTTCCACCAGACATTGTTGTACATGAGTTCAAATCCATAATTGTGCTGCGGTTTTGTCTATTTTTCTCCCTGTTCAGATGAAAATAGGGAGCCCACTGTAGATCAAAAATAATTTGTATATGCACAGGAGCATGAGTCACTCTGACTTTCTGAGCAGAATGCAGCAGAACCAATTAAGGCACTTTAGCTTCTTATGGAAATCTAAATGAAATGGGCTGGATTTGTGTCACGCATAAAGAATCACAAGAGGACCTAGGACTTAAAATCATCCTTTACAAACAGGATGTGAAAGTTTAACCAGGTTCTGTTCCTCTCCCCACCTACTTTCATTTCACTATTTATAGCTGCAGCAATATAACATAACATCGGGTTAGAAAAAATATATATTTTGATTTGGTGGGCAAGACAAAAAAGTATTTAATTGCATTTACCTTTTCATTATTAAGGTAATTATTTACTAACTGTAACACTTTGCATATTTTTAGACTTAAATGTCAATTTCACACACACACACACACACAATCTTCAAGTGACAGTTTATTTCATGTCAGTATCTTTTTATGTTGCCTTTCATGGTGTTTTATTACATAATACATCAATTTTGTTTTGGCACTAGAGTGACATTGTCACTCTCACTTCTCCTCACTTGTCAACTATCCACATGCGCCCATCAGCAGCTACTTCCTGTTAGCCAGAGAGCTGTGTTAACTCATCTATGAACTTTTTAAACATGTAAGCAAAGCCCACAGTGCAAGAGAACAAAGCCGCTTTTTAAGGGCCCCCAAAATACCAGAGGCCTCCCATAAATATTTAAATTTTAAGAACATTAAATGTTTACATTTGTTTATTGAGAATGTGGATACGAATAGATTTGATTTGAAGGATCTTACCAAGTAGGTGAAGTGAACAGTCGATAATTTTGATGTTTACATATAGTATCATGATCAAGTTAGCTATAGCTATAGGTCAATATGAACAGGGCTTGCAGTGGAAAAGAACTCTGAAGTGTGTTGAAGCACGTACCACTCCGGATTGCGCATAGATCAGTTGTTGAGAGACTGAAAAGTTGTGAATTTTGAAGCTGCAGCTCAAATGAAAAATGTGTTTTCCACATTGTCAAAAGTAAGTCTTGTCGTTATATTTACCAGGACAGGAAGAGGAAGAAGAAAACGTGAGCAGCAGCTCATTGCACCAATAAAAACTCTCTTATCTAAAAGTAAATATACAAGTTTGTGAGAAAGTTAGAGGATGGACTGGAAAGGTCATATTTTATCACTGAAGATTTGGAGCAACCCTCTGAAGAAAAGTTAGTTTATCCTGTTAAGAAAGAGAATAATTAAACATGTTAACTTTAGGAAAAGTTTCGGCTCTCTCTTCCCCAAAAACCGAGTTCCCCCGACGAGCCGCAAGCAGCCAATAATGAGGTACAACAGTGCGTGATGACGTCACAGAATTTAGTGTTGAATACAAAGAGGAAACAGCATGTGAATTAACAACAACACTGCAGAAAAGACAGAGACATACATTCGATTACCTGAGACACAAAAGACAA
>CAEFZX010022495.1:0-10601 GCA_903066825.1 Alfaro cultratus | reverse complement strand
TTAATGTAATGTTTTGATTGTTGATTCTATGTTGCATGACTTTGTGTTTTTGTGTTTGTTATGATGTAAAGCACTTTGAAATGCCTTGCTGCTGAAATGTGCTATACAAATAAAATGTGATTGATTGATTGATTGATTGATCTGTTAAAAAAAAAAAAACTGACTCAGGCTGCCTGTAGATGAAAGAAAACAACAATAATGCTCATTTCTAAGAAATAAAGTTTGTGGAGATCTGACGTTTACCTCAACTTAGATCATTTATTATCTGTGAGGTAACACAAAATCTCATTCATCTTCCTTTTGGCCCATTTTTTTTATCCATTCTGAGAAGATAGTGAGCAAGATGGCACATTATTATTAAGCTATATATTTTTGCATTAAGGTGTTCATCTGAGCAAAGAATGGTTCATCACTCCGAAAACACTTCATAAAACTTTTTAATGTTCTTATTATAAAAATAAGAACATTAATTTCAATAATTTACTTTACCTATTAAAGTAATGATTAGAAAAAATAAGCATCCAAATATCTAAAAAAAATAATAGGTATTGTGTGAAGTGAAACATCCAGCTTGAGGCACGAACTGCCTCAAAATCAATTCATAACAGGCTTTGAAGAACTGACCCATGAGTCTGACGAACACGACTTGAAGAAAGGGAAAGGCCAAGGCTAATTACTGAATGAGCACAGACAGTGTAACTCTGGCGAAAGTGTGTTTGATTCTGTCAAGATAAAGCCTGCTACAGTTACAGCGCATTAATCAAGCCATAATAAAGCACGCTTTCGACCTGTTTTGGATGTCATTGTGATTAACAATCGCGTCTGGGAACAGAAAAAAAAAAAAAAAAAAAAGCCCTAGGAAAATGTCTGTTTCTTTTCCGATTGTTGCAGCTGAATTACTGATATTACACAGCCTGCACCTGCATCAGGATGGTTCCTTCAGCAAATCCGCGCTGTGATTAATGGTGACGGACCCCGGCTTCATTAGCACACGTTCTGGAACTGTCCAGGCACTATGAATTACAGGAGAAAAATATTTCAAGCTGTTTTCTTTTTACCACAGCAAGTCAAACTCCTGTCTATAGGAGACCTCGTTAGCATGAAGATGCTGTTAGCGCCAGGACAACAGAGAACAGTGAGAATATATGACAGTATTTATCTTTCCTTTGACTGCAGATGTTAATCTTTCTACCATGCGCATAGTACATTTTGTTCCACAAATACTGCGAGCAAGCTAATATCTATATGTTCACATATGGTGAAACCAGAACACTGAATAAAAGCTTCTTTTTTTTTCTCACAATCTGAAGTTAAATCATAAAAATCTTGTCTTGTTTTAGATTAGTTATAATTTCTAAAATAATTTATATTTACTAAATGCCAGAAAATACAGGGAGATCTTTTTATTTTTTTACTTTTTTTTTTTTCCAATTCAGATGTTTACATATATTTGCTCATTTTCAGTGATAATTGACTTTTGAACCATAAACACTGAGAAAAACAACAACAACAAAAAAATGTGTATGTGTCTTTTATTCGGTGTATGCAAACTTCTGGTTTCAGCTGTTTATACATATCAGATTGCTGACAGTATTTGTGGTACAAAATGTACTGAACTGCCTACAGTTGAAGGATTTGCATTTATAGTCAAAGGAAAAGATAAATATGTTTCATTTATGACAGGACCTCAACAGGTTTTCTTCAGACAGACTCGTTGGCACCCTGTTCAGAGGTATTATTTATTTATTCTCATTCTTGTTGCATAGAAAGAAGCAGATTCTGTTTATCTTTACTTAATTCATTGCAGTTAAAGTCCAGTTGAAGACAACATATTAAAAACATATGTAGGTGGTTCAATTTGTGTAATTTAGATGAAATCACTGTGTATGAATTTAAGCAAAATTAACTGAAGGCATACATTTTTCTTTCCAGTAGAAAAAAAATATTGATTCTAAAATTAAACAAGCAAAAAAAATAATAATAACAGACATATGTATATTCATCTGCTTAGTGGGCTAATATCGGAGTCGAACGTTAAACATATTAATTTCGAGGTAATAAATCTGCTTGTGAATATAAGAAACAAAACTATTTAAACTAGAAAACAAAGAACTGACACTGAGTAAAACTTTTTGACATGAAAACAGATGCTTGGAGCATTAATACTTAACTGATTAGACTCTAATAGTTATTCGGGTCCAAATAAAACTCTCAGAACCCTAAAGAACACGGTCTTCAGCTTTTAAGAAATTTTGATGAGAAATTATCTCTTTAAATTGAGACACAGTGATGTAATTTTTTATTTTTTTAAATTCATACAGAATTACTTTTTATTCCTGCCATTTAAGTGCTGAATAAACCCTTATGTGCTGAGCGAGGGCAAGTATAAAGGTCTCACTTATGTTTCTGTTGAACTGTTTTGATAGATGGCGGTGGCCGACTCCACTTAATATGCCCCTTGAAAAGTGGATTTCCAGTCCAGTTTGATGTCTTGGTGAACTCCCTAAAAGCCCCACAATCATCTTCTTTGTGTTGTTTACTTTAAAGATGAGGTGATTGCTTCCACATTGAGTCATCAACTGAGTCAGATGAGTTCTTCGGACCTTTCTGCCTGTAACACAACCACAGCAGTTCCATGAGCTGTGTGGTCTATCTGTTAGGTAGTCAGGAATAATTCTGGTGTCTGTGAAGAAGTCCACCTGCCCAAGTTGAATCACGTTAAATATACAAGAAAAAAGCCGGTAACTTTGTCCAGATACAGTGTTATTTCACACAAGACATTACTCGTGGTTTTCCATACCTACAGCTAGAGAACCACATCATTATGTGATGAAAACTGAATGTTTGAAAACTGAATGTTTCATCCATCCTCTTCAGTATTCTTGATTTCTGAGATCAAGTTGTAAATTTGCCTATTTTTTCATTATTTTGGCCATTTTTTAAATGTAAATATGGTTGGGAGTCTGAGCTACTGTTTCAGAGCTTTTAAACTTTTCCTTTATTTGATTCCATAAAAGTGTTTACCATCAGTTCTTAAAGAACAATTTTATTTTTTTTAAGAAAACTATTTCCAAACCATAATGACACTAATGTATGGAAACAAAATTAACTATCCACCCTGTTCAATTTCTCTAGCCATGTTGCAGGCATCATCAGAGGATCCGAATTCATGACGACATGAAACGGGTCAAACAACCTTACAAAGCAAAACATTATGACCTGAATGAAAGAAATTCGAGAACAAGTTAGTGAATAAGTCATTAAAATCTATTTCTGGAACAGGTTCTGAGCTCACTTGTATGGCTTTGAAACTCTAGTGAACCACATTGACAACATTTATCCACAAATGGAGATGACTTTGAACAATGGCGAACAGCAGCCGAATGTCGGATTTCTCCCTGAACTTGACATAAAACTCTGCAGGCCTCGTTGGCTCGGTTACGGTCAGCAGTCTTGATTCAAGAAGAAGAAGATTACAGGGCAAACATGGCATCTAGGTGAACATTTTATGGCAAGATGGTATAATGGCATTATAAAATAAGCCTATCGAGTTTTGTGTGATTTGTAAACAGAACTAGAGTTTGTAAGAATTTCCTATATAGCGTTTGCCAAGTGTACTCCATGGGATGAATACATTTGGCGTCCAACTCAGTGTTGTTTTGGCTTGCCATAAAGTTCCAGTGTGCAGGTGTTACAGCTTATAGTTATTATTGTCATGTGATATTTGCGAAACATTGCTTTGGTGAAATAGATGATTTATCGTTTGTAGGTAACCAGGGAAATAACACTAGTAAAATTCTCCCAGTTTCTCCTAATTCAAGGTGCCACTTTGAAGAGGAGTTCTCTGTTTTGCATGAACATGGTCTTATATGGGCTTAATTGTGTACGGTGAATTTGTATCGCCACTATATTTAATAAGATACTGAAAATACATCTCTAGCAGTGTCTCTTTGACATCCACTTTCATTTTACGATGAGAATTGCGACGTTGCGGCCATCTCTCCGAAGATCTCCACAGGGTTACGCTCTTCATTGTAGGTCACTGCCTTTATTTAGATTTTCGAATCAACGCATCAAGCACATGTATGCTCTGGTATGCCATGTGCCTTCATGTATCATAAAAATAATCATGGTGAGCCACTGTGTTCAAAAATGCCCAAGCAATTCTTTTTGTCCAAGCTTGCAAGTACATTTCTTTGATTGTCAAGAGACTCAATCAGAAGAAAAGCTGTGATTGTCAAAATGTAATGTTAAGATGAAAACTCCAGATTTCTGAAGAACTTCGGGGGAAATTTGAACTTTGCACAGCTTTGTACCACATTGCCAGTCCTTCATATCTGACTGGGGTGGAGTTTTTGGATGTTCTGAAGAGATATCTAAACTCCAGGAGTTAACTTTATTTATTCTAATCGAAATGTTTGGGTTGAGGGATTGTGTTGCCGCTGGACTGAGGGAAATTTCTCCCACGGCTCCAATTTTTTGAAACAGAAAATGTTTTTTTTTGTTTTTGTTTTTTTTTTCAAAAAACTATAACAACACAGATTTCAGCGCTTCTCTGTCTTTCTCTTTGTTTGATAAAGATTGATGTTCTCGTTGCCCTGTCAGAAACGGGTAACTGAGAAGAGTTTTTCATGAAAAAGGGAGCGAGGAAATCGTTGAATAGCTTACAGATTGACGCCCTTATCAGTCAGGCAAAGATTTGTGGGTGTGTTGCTTTTACGTGAAAGCATGTCAGTCTAGATGGAAGGCTGCCAAGTTGAAAGTTAATTTACTGGACAGGGAAATTACATTTGCAAAATGTCTGTCTTGGAGAATAACCTTCAGATAAGCAAAAATATGAAAATGTGGAATAATAACAGTCGGTTTCACGGATTTATAAGAACCTCAGTAACAATCTCATTAGATTCTTGTTTCCTATGACTGACCTTTCTGCTTCTGCACATATCCCATGTTCTTGGCTTTGCTATGGTAAAGTGCCATATAAATAGTGCCTTGGAAAGTAGACATAACCCAGGAGTGGCGTCTCACTTATCTCACACTAACAGTGAAACCAAGTAAGCAGTTGAAAATGCCAAGAGGAAGCAGGAGCCGGCCCTCCAGGATGAGTTCTGGTGCCAGCCGGGCATTCATTTACCGCCACCAACAGCCAGTTTCCTTATCTACGTTCTGGTTCTCATGTTGGTCCCTCCGTCTTGCAGTGGGTGCACCGGCCGCAGTGACCAAACATCCTGGTTTGTTTGCAGAGGGGTGCTCCGATGAACTCAAGCGGTTTCCTGAACCAAAACACCTTGAAGCTTTGCCAGGGATTTGGCGAGGTAGTGCAGGCCTGGTAATGGTCTTTCTTTAGATGGAGACAGAGTCCTGCACAATCCACATCACTTGTCAACTCATCAGATAGTGTGAGGTGGAGTGAAGCCTAGTTTATTCATATATTATATTTCAGTAACAAGGCAGTTCAAAGTGCTTTATGAAACGAACAATAAACATTACATTTTGTCAAATGTCAACATGAAAATCATCAAGTAACATCAAATATGGTGATCAATGTTCCACTTTCTACCAATCAAAAGCAACTCTAAATATGTGAGTTTTAAGCTATGAATTAAAGGAAGTTTGGTCCTGATTTGTGGTGCATAGAATCTGAGTGTTGCTTCTCCATGTTTGGCGGAGAAGCAGTGGGGTGAAATCATCAATCAAGTCTAAGTATAAGAACCAAACATGTACTGCTTTAACTCCATTTGGTTCTAAGAAGACAAAAAAGAAGGAGGGGTTTAAGGAAGGAATCTCCACCATTTTAAAAAACAGCAACTTTTTGATCTCTGCCACGACCGAAGATCTGAAGTGAAGCCTTCCCACACCATGTTACTGCCACCACCATTTTAAACCCCTGAGCCAGTTGGTTCAGCGTGGCATGCAGTAACAGTTTTCAATTCCCTGTTGGAGTTTTAAATGGTGACCAAAAGATTCAGTTTTGATCTCGTCCAACCAGAACAACTTCCTGCACATGTTTGCTGAGTCCCTAATGAAGCACAACACATATGGGATGTCTGTGTGACTTCTTTTCAACTCTTATTCTTCTGAACGCCACTTCATAACAAATAGGCGTGTGACTTTATTGCAACTAATTCTCCTTAATAGAAATTTTAAAATGTGTGCATCTTTATCTTTTTCTTTTCTTCACAGTACCTTTTGTTAGTCTCTCATAAAACCCCAATAAAATACCACAAAGTTTGGGTATTAGGACTAACAATACTTTCGGAAAGCAGCGTACGTGCACGTATACATCTTCCTATTTGAGAGATGTCAGCACTGTTGCACTCTGGAAACAATTACCAGTAAATATTCCTCACATTCTTTCATCTCCCCACCAGCTCAGCTGATTAGTATATCCACTGGTACGCAAGGCTAACCTCAAACATGCACACACACATTCGCATTTTCCCCTGGCTGTCATTTATTACAATACAGTAAGTCCTCCTTCCCCTTTCTTTGCTTGTACTTCCCTCTCATACACAAACACCTGACATTTGACTCCTGCTTGCTTATTATTAACACTTCAGCTCTTTAAGGAAAGACCTCCCAGGACGACAATAAGCTGCCGGAAAGAAAGAGGGAGCCATTTTTTTTTTTTGTTAATATAGGACTCTTCTTAATGTGCAGCATGTAAATAAATTCGAATACGCACATCCGAGACTGTGCAACTCCCCTTTTTATTCTTCTCCTCTGTTTTCCTCTGTCTGGCCTTTCTCAGCTCCACAGACAGAAGAATTACCCCAGCTGTCCTCTAATCTCATCTGAGAGCATTTTCCCAGGGTGGAAACACTGTCATCCTTTTTTCTCCGCACCGTTCCCGTCTCCTTTCTCTTTTATCAGTGTCAAATGATTACCCGAGAGGAAACCAAAGAGTATGCATCAAATGCGCCAGGGGGAGCCTCGCCAGAAACCGTCTCTTTCTTCTTTTACCTGCTCTGTCCATTTTCCCAACGTCCTCGGTGCTCGTCGTGTCATGTGCCCTCCGTCAACCCCAGCCACACTCCACGTCCTTTTCAGTCAGTGGCAGAGCACCAAATCCACCACAGCCTGTGTTGAAATGTGCATCAATCCAATTGAATGACCAACATTTCATGAAATCATGTTTGAAGTACTTCATTATATTTTATGCCTTCATTTCTCTTCCTATTCTCTTTTGGAATCCTGCCAGCCCTTGCCAGGCCACGGCAGGTGGATGGCGGTGCAATCTTTATCTACAGTGGTTCCTGTGCAGGGTTAGAATGCAGGAAGGTGGATCAGATCGACCTGCAAGAAAGCTGCTCTACTGAAATGTCGAGGAATGAGAGCTGCTGTTCGGTGCCTGTCATTGCTTGAACCTTTTACTCTGACCTTTCTTACCAGAAATTCAGAAGCCCGTGTGATCAAAAATAGCTCGAATGAAGAAAAGCTCATTAAATGTCATGCCTCGCTGAAGTATCAGGACGTCTTGCACCTTTTTCCCCACATCAAAATCACAAACCGAATTCTATGCACAAAACCAACAACAGATTTTTTTTTTTCTTTTTTTTTTACTGAAAAGTGTACCATGCATTTGTTTTAGACCCACTTACTATATTACTAAAAACAACAGCAGCTTGTCATATCTTCACATTTTTGAACAAAAAGCATCATTAAAATCAAAACAACAGAATCTTTTCTGTTATGTTCTTCTAAAACAAATCTCCACAAGTCTGTAGACAAACTCATGAAAGAAAACAAACAATCACGATCGGACATTATTGCGTTTGTTTAGCAAACGATTTTCATGTACTTTTTAAAACAATTTCTTTGGTGGAGAAGTTTAAAACGGGGCTGGGTTGCAAAACAATGTCCCAAGCTTTGAACATTTCACAGATCACTGTTCAATCTACTGTCTAAAATGGAAAGAGTTTGGCATAACATCCCTCCACCCAAACTGGCAGATCAGGCGGGAATCAGACAAATAGCAAATAGGACCATATAAACTCTGGGGGAGCTACGACGATACGGCTTTGCTTGTCAGCGTACATGCGAAAGGCTGTGGTGGATAAAGGTTTAATTTACATTTTCTTAAGCAGGAACAACAAAACTAGTCAATGTTGAAAAGAAGATGCTAAATGGAAAGGAATTTTGGAAGAACAAATCTTAGAGGTTGAAACTTAAGACGGGGAGAGCCACAGTTCAGATTTAAACCTATGGAAAAGAAATGGAAAATCTACGTAAACCATCTACGTGAAGGTTTGCCTCTCCAGATGCATAAAGCTAGTAGAGACTTTAAAAGACCTGGAACTGTTGTTTATCTGCAAGTATTGACTTCGGAGGGCTTACTAAGTCTTTGAAAACCATGCAACACACTGACTTACCAATTATCATTTACCTGGTGCTGGTCTATCATGTAAAATTTCAAGAAAATGGATTTGAGTTGCGACATGTAATGTGACAGAATAGAAAAAATAATTCAAGGGTTATACATAAATTAGCAAGGCGTACTTAAGGTCTTTGTTGGTGAGGGAAATGACAGGAGAAGACCATAAAATATTACTAGCAGTAACCATTTAGTGTAACACCATTAACATTGTAATTGCCTTAATGTAGTAACTCACTGGATGTACTGGAACGACGAGATCAAGTGAAAGCCAACAACCCAATTCTGATCAAACTCACAACCAACCCCACCCACCCTGCACACTCCAACCATTCAAGTAACCCTCTTAAGGAACACACACACTCCATGCAACCCCCCCAAACAAACCCGCTCCACCCTGAACACACCACCGCCGAGCAGAACAGACCCCCATACGTTGAAACACAGTGGACCTATGTTCGTGGACAGCGGGTGCGGTGAAGGGTGGAGTGTATCTGTGACGCCAACCTGCCTTTCACAACTTATTTTTGGCCTATGGAAAGGCCAAAGCAGGAGAGAGCATGTTTGTCGAACATCAATGGCAAAGCGGCTCTCCGGGAAGGGTTTTCCAGTCACTAAACTTGCCTCTGTTTGTGTTTTTTTTTTCTCTTACTAATGGAACGGAGAGAAGGAGAAAAGCGCAGTGAAGAAGACAGAGGAGGAGAAAAAAAATCCAAAAACTTATGACAACCAGGTGTTTTTTCCCTTTTCTCAGGAATGTTTCACCTTGTAAAAGCATGCAAGTGAGAGGCAGTTTTTTTGAACCAACTCTTAGAGAACGGTTTGGGGATTTTTCAAAGGGGTGTGTTCTGACCAAAGGGTATGAGTGAGCATTAATCTGTGTGTTTGTGCGAGAGCATTAGAGCCGAGGTTCTTTTGGGGGAGCCAGAGGGTGAATTCTTCATCGCAACCGTAGCGTAGCCATGACTTGGAGAGGCCGAGGCGTTCCTTCGTGTTTTCCGTGTTGACTCCACCAACCAATTTTTTGCCTCACTGAGCCTGCTTATTTGATAGGGTGTGATCACGCAGAAGCACACACCTGGCAGCCGAATGAATGGCAGGCCAGACTGCCACACAGGGGTCCTATTGATGACATCATCGCCGGGCTTCTGGTCACTCCACCCTTTGTGTGTTCACAGAGCCGTTCACTTGCACCACGGCCCTTTCACAGACGTGACGCCTTTGCTGCTTGTTTTTTAAAGGTGATTCAATTTCGTTGGCTCCGTCGCTGAACAAAATAGGTTTTCATAAGAGATTCTGTAGATTTTTGCCAGCACAATGAACAATGGAATGCCTGTGACCTTCGGTCGGTTCAGCGCGGACTTCTGTAAGCGAATGAAAGCCCACTTCGACGCTGCAGAATAGGCCACATGAAATGCTGGAAATGCAAATAAATGCTGTCGTACATCCTTTCTGGCTGTTCAAACGGCCAATCCCATTAAAGGTAATAGACGTGATCCAAACATGCCCCCCTCCCCGATTCCCCTGTAAGAGAAATCGCTTGAAAGTTCTCATGTGAGGAAAAGTTGAGTTCAGCTCAACTTTGGCTCTAACGATCGGCCGATTATACAGTCTGGGGATGTTTATTGCTCTTCCTGAGCAAAACATGAGTGAGAGGAGAGCAGCGAGACTGCCAGCTTTTGATAACTGCCTGGGACGTGTGTGCGGATCGAGGGATATGAATCGGTGGGTGTTGCTCTGATGACAGAGCCATTTTTAAATCAGTACCGACTGGAACATCTGGATGATTATTAAAACCATAAAAATTTTGGACAAAAATGGGGTATTCTGAGTTCTTCAAATGGTTTTGATGGCACTTTAGGATCTCCTTTTGAAGTCTTTGCATCTGATCTATAACTCAGACTATAGATTAGCTTTTCCTCCTTCGTACCCAATTAGAACGTACATAAAATGAAGAAGGCAGATGAAACATTGTTTTTGGCCAGTGTGCAAAATAATACATGTGGTGGAAAAACTAAGATTGTGCAGAACCCTGAACACACCATCCCCACAGTAAAACATGGTGGTGGCACTGTCATGCTCAGGATTTTTTTTTTATGTATATAGCAGGCACAGGAAGTTATTGGAAAGATAAAACTAAATACCAGTGTTGTGAAGTAACGAAGTACAAATACTTCGTTACTGTACTTAAGTACAATTTTCGTGTATCTGTACTTTACTTAAGTAG
>CAEFZX010022494.1:0-22017 GCA_903066825.1 Alfaro cultratus | reverse complement strand
TATATATAAAAAGGAGAGTTCCGACGCTACGGGTTCAAACTTTATTTGGGAGGTTTGAGTTCCGTTTGTTCACAAATGCATCACAAGGCGTTGAATTGGGAAGTCAAATATCTCTTAAAGAATTGATTCATAATCTGTCAACATTTTGAATCACACGTACAGTCTCCAAATCCCACCATGTGAGCGACAGTGATTGTGCATTTAGATGAAGGATGAAATTAGTTTCAATGATTTCTTATACGATTTCTAGTTCTAATGTTGTAGCTTCGGTTGTTTTGTGTTTACTGTTTGCATATTGATTGTATTTATTGACAAAAATGATGTCACTATGTCATCTTAACCTTGTTTTGAATAACCTTGGTTTACACCAAGACAAGTTACTCATTGTCCAGGAACGGCGTGAAAAATAGCCTTATGGCTAATTCTAGTGCATTTACAAAAATATTAATTAATCTGCATTGTCCAAATACATTCAAATTACAATATTTGACATATAATGCATATTTATTGAGATATAAAACGGTCTGTAAAATACATATTATGTAAAATTTAAATTTTTGAGCTTTACATTATGCTGTAATTTTATTCCCTCATCAAACACATACCTGGAGTGTTGGCTTTGATTTTTATATGCATATTTGAGAAATACTTAAATCTCCTGTGGCATTCGTTCAGCTATGCAAAACATCTGGGTGGACTTAGCTCCGCCTCCAAGGATGAGGTCAATAGAGGAGCCGTGTTGTGACGAGTTCCTGAAGTCGGAGCTTTAGAACAAGCAGGAATTTTTAAAGAGGCAGAGACCCAATTTCAAGGCGTTTACTTACAAAGTCAAATTTCATTTCAGTCATATTTGACAAAGTATTTTTTGATAACAGAAGGCACAGAGTTACTTGATTATGCTATAAAATGGCGTGAAAAATCCATAACACCGCCCCCTTCAGGCGTCTGATGAGAACGCATCGTGGATGTTTCCTGGCTTTAACTCCTGGACCTGTTGCATTCCTGCTCCTACCTTAGTGAAGCAGAAGCAAATTAAAATGTGAACGTCTCAAACAGTGATCCAAACCTACAAATACTCCAAAGTAACCAAATTACATCAGCTTCATTCAAACAACTTGGCCTGTCTGCCAAGTTCATGTTGCTAAAACTGTGATCATGTGCTCACAGCAAACAAGGGAACCAACCTCCCCGTGTGTGAGACTGTCTGAGTGTTTGTCGACTTTTATTTTGCTGTCTGATTACACGGCACACTTGATTTGTCTCATTTCAGGGATGAGCAGGACTGAGATGGTAGCACAGTGATTCAGGGGCTCTCTACCATCAATTCAATTCAATTAGTTTTAATTAGCGCAATGGAGAGAAAGAGGAAAAACAACAAGCTCACAGGGTCCTCCAACAATGAAATGGATTACTTGCGAGTAAAAGCTTATCAAATTAGCCAGCTCTATATGTGGAGAATATTAAATCGGAGTGCTGCAAGACATTGAACGGGAATGACTTATACTGATATTTAAAAGGCATGAAATCTCTATTGTATTCGAATCAGATCATGATAACAAGCTGCCGGTTATTTGATGGCGTTTGGTGCGTGATGCACTCAGTCTACGCCTGTCTTTTTGTGGAACACTTAGTTTGTTTTCTTGGAGGCTGACTTCAGTGAAAAACTACAATCAAGACTGACTTAGATTTGATTGATGGATCTGTTTGATTATCACCACGGAGACGAGCAGTTTTCCTCAGGAACACGGCCTCCGATCAGTCTGAGAAACAACGTGACGATGAGACATATAGGAGAATCGCTCTCGCGTCATCTTACCAAGTATTTTTGGTCTAGTTTCTCTCTGAAGTAAGAAATAAGAAAACTAACATTGGAGTAACTTTTCACTAAGATATAGGAGTTGGTTTTAAACCAATATACTGATGAAAATACTAGTTCCACTGGCAGATTATTTCACATAAGTGAAAATATGTCTCGTTACAACAGATGATAATATCAGTTGTAACATAGTTCTCTCTTCAATCAGGAAGCGAGAACTATGTTGAAACCAAGCAATGGTCTGGAAGACCAACAAAAAGTTCTTTCATGACTGTCACAAAAAATTCAATAAAATTACAAACAACCCTCAGCTGGAATACAGGATTCTAAAAAAGCAGTGCAGTTACTAGAAGAGGCAGAGTAGAGATAGCACGTGAAGATCACATTGTCAGAAGAACACCATTACTCTGCCAGACAACAAAGAGACAAACCAAAGTTCTCGGGAGTGAGAGGACCAAAACGGAACGTTATGGCCACAACCACAAACTCTGCATGTGGAGAGAAGTAAACGCTTCCTGGAATTAAACACAGAGCTGGATTGCTGGTGTGTTGGGGTTTGGTGAGATTGGGAAGCACCACCAAGTTAGTTCGAAACGTAAGATGAATTCAGCGAGTTATGAGCAACGCCGAAGGAATATTAACTCCCAGGTCAGACGCTGAATATGGGAACTATTTGAACTTTCTAACACGACAATGATGAAACCACATGGCCGATGAAGTTGACCGGTCAACAAAACTTCATTTAGTAAATGTTTAAATCAAGGTGGTTGAGATGTTTCTGTTGTCTAAGGCTGCAACTAATGAAGTCAGATATTCTAGACTTCTAGAATTCTAGAATTCTAGAATAGATTGCAAATGCACAAATAATGCTGACCGTTTTTTAGATAGTAACAGAAACATTTTTTATTGCCTAAAATGCAAAGCCTGCATCTCCAGCTAAAACAGTAATGTCAATAACACGAGGAGTTCGGCTCTTGATGCTTGACGTAGCATCAATACAGTGGAGCTGAGCTGAGCTCAGGATTATTTTTTGGATTAACCAACTAAAAACAAAAAGTGCTTAATATGAGATTTTTCTTTACAGAATTGAAACCAGGTGAAGGTAAAACTATGCAAATGTAAAAAAAACAACAACAACATGTTCACACTTCTGTAAAAACTGAGTGAGTCTACTTAATAAATAATCTATTACTCAATTAGTTGACGATAATTTGAATAATCGATTCATCACGATTAAACTGATTAGTCATTACAGCCCTACTGTTATTCTTAATTTGTTTTTAGTGATATCATATTCTCTAGATTAGTGGACGATTATTTTTAATAATCAATTTATCACAGCTACTCGTTTCAGTCCTACTGTCTTCCTTAATTCTTTCTTCAATACTGTCATGTCATATTCTCTAGAAAATACAAACAATTAATCCATTACTAAATTACTTCATGATTATTTTAATAATTGATTCATCTCGATGAATCTTTTTAATCGTTTCAGCCCTACATTTATGATAGATTTTTTTAAAAAGTGCATTTTGATGTCATGTGCTCTAGAAAACAACCCAAAAACGGACATGTAAATGTATGAGTAGAACTGTATGCAGTATAACAATAATGAACTGTCGTCTTGTTCTGTCGGCGCAAACGCAGCAGCAAAAGGTTGATGGGTAAAACTGGACAGTTTTCGGACTCATCCTCTGCTGTTTGGACAGAGACTGAGATGGTAAAAAGAAAGTACAAACTGTCTGATTCTCAATGTTTTATAGAATTATTTCTCTCCAGCAAATGTACCGTTAAATAAAAAGACATCCACCTTTTTTCCTCACTGGCTGATGTTAAAACAGACCAAACGTCTCTGGCTGTAGGTCAATTAAAATGACTAATACAATTTGCTAAATGTCACAATAATGACAGAAGAATGAGACGATGATTTATTTATTACTGTCTCCAAAACCCAAAAGATTACATACATTTCCTCAGCATTTAGTAGCCTTGACTTTGAACTCTATGAATTGGGTCAAAGATTCTGGGCTTCCTTCCAGAAACATTTTTCTCAAGTCCCATCATTGAGCTTTGTATAACTCAACCATCTAAAAATAATCTTAAACGTAAATAACTGCAACTAAAAAAGAAATCCTGGAACAATGTCAATTCAAAAAACAATTTGGATGTTCTTGGATGAGAAAGAAGAGTCAGATGCAAGTTAAGTTTCTACTATCAGGTCTCTCTTATGCCCAATGTGAGTTTCATTAGCTTGAGATCTGCTTGACGACAAAGAAAATTATAATTTGTCGCAACTAGATTAATTCCAGCCGTACGACTTGCCTCCCAGCTTCCACTTACAAGCACAGTAGTTTGTGTTAGATGATTTGATCATTTTCAGAACGTAAAAAACTGGCCTGTGAAACATCAGATGCATTCAAACACATGATCACGTTGATAGCCGTTTGCTCCGATTGGACTCAACCGAACACCCTCGGCCTTAGAGCTTCCCTTTGTTTGCCAGCTGGATTTGAATATCAGTGTTTTCACAGGTCAGCAGAGAATTTCCTATTTTTAATTCTTCTCCTCGGCTAATAGCATCGACCGAACATACCGAGTGTAAATAACCCTCGGATCGATAGCCCTAATGAAAGTCGGTGGGACTCCCTGACCACGCTGTGCTCAGGAAGCGCAGTACGGCATATTTTCCAGACAACGAGGGATCGCCTTCGACCGACAGAGCCGCTCTTTATCAGCTGCACCGCCATGTGTTATCCTAAAGAGAGGCCTGCTGCCAACGCCGCTGGCAAAAAGGAAAAACAAACAAACAAACAAAAAAAAGGCAGACCATTTGAAGCAGAAACTCCATTTCTGTCTGCTTTCACTTTGACTCTATTTCCTCTGCTCATCATGTCTGACACCAGGGCTGACAGAGTTCCTCATTAGCCGCCGTCCGTGGCGTCACTGCGGTCGACCTCCTCAGTCAGAGAACAGCCCAGAATGACCATCGGGTTTTTTATCGGGTCTTCAGTTGGTCCTGTTAGCCATATTCACAGAACTCCACAGGGTTTGTTTTTGTTGTTTTTTATGTATAAGTCCCTCATGTAGCGCTACATATTATATTCAGATATATGGAGAAAACTCTTGAAAAAAAAAAAAAAGGTTTCAGATAAATTGTGTATTCATATCTTACAGTCGCAGAAACCATTGGAAAAACCTTTGGGAGCCACTGAACCCAAATACAGTACGCAACTGAAGCTATATATCTCTGTACTGCACCTTTTCCTGCTTCTAACCACTGTCATGTCAAAGGAGTGCAGTCTGTGAAGAGAAAAATCATGATGCCACTTAATGGCACGTGCTTATTAAACCCGAGGGCGGAGAAGGAAGTTCAATAACTAGCTGCACCCGATATAATTAATTTAACATGCTAGATTAAGGATCATAGCGGGATCTGTAACTGATTAATTGAAATTATTCACATTTTAATTGGAAAACTATATGTCAACAAAATAAACATTTTCAATTCCGAAATCTTTTTTGTTACAGAATTATTAAATAAATAGGCATGTTGTCAAAGCCCAGGTGTAAAATTTGTGAAAGGGCAAACTGAGCTGGAGATAACACTGCATGTGAAAAGTTGAGAAAACAAAAAAAAGGGGTGTCATTTGTAAAGTTATTTACACAGTCAAACATTAACAGCACCAATTTGAGTTATGGGCTGCAAAGTGGCACAGTTGGTAGCACTGTTGCCTTGCAGCAACAAGGTCCTGGGTTCGATTCCCAGCCCGGGGTCTTTCTGCATGGAGTTTGCATGTTCTCCCTGTGCATGAGTGGGTTCTCTCTGGGTTCTCCGGCTTCCTCCCAGAGTCCAAAAACATGGCTGTCAGGTGAATTCTTTTCTCTAAACTCTCCCTACCATGTGTGTCATGCCTGTCTGTCTCTGTGTTGCCCTGCGACAAACTATCGACCTGTCCAGGGTGACCCCGCCTCTCACCCGGAATGTTAGCTAGAGAGGCACCAGCACCTCCTGACCCCTCTAGGGACAAGGGTGTAAGAAAATGGATGGAATTTGGGTTATTCAGGAGGCAATAAGAAGAATGAAATGTGGGTTCATTTTTTCAAACTGTCATTTTCACCACCTCATTCATTCATTTATAACTCTAACAGTTTCAAACCAAATATTTAATTTAGTTTAGAAACTAAGTACTTTGCTCCAAACTAGATATTTTGTTAGCTAGCTAAATACTCATCTAAATATTTAGCTGAGAGTTAAGTAATTCCTTATCTGTAAATTCATGTGCTGATTAGCGAAAGTCGACTATCAATTATTGGTAACTATTTGGTGGTTCACTTCTGGTTCTAAGCATGTTGCATTTTAGCTATTTAGCTCTGAGCTAAATATTTAGCTAGACACATGGATTGTTAGCTAAATATGTAGCTAAGCAGTTTCAGAATAAATATTTAGCTTGTTAGTCTAAAATATTTTGCTTAATATTTAGCATCTCAGCTTAATAGAAGCTAGATATTTGCTGTCTAAATATTGTAATGAAATATTTAGCCAGCTATATCTAGCTAAACATTTAGCTCAGTTAAATGTTTAGCTAAGTATCTGGTTTTCTAGCTAAATATTCAGCTCAGAGTTCAGTATGGTATAAGGCTACATGTATAGATTGTTAGTAAAATTGGTTTGTAACCTAAGCATTTTTGTTTGATAATTATTTAGGTTGAAATTGTGATATAAACTATAAATGAATTCATAAAATGTTACAATGTAGGCAATGTTAGTGCTTAGAAATGCTCAGAGCTAAATGTAGCTTGAGGCAAAAATATTTAGTTTGTAGATAAATATTTAGTTTTCTAAATTTGTATTTATAAAGCTAAATATTTAGTATGTAAGCAAAATATTCAGCTCATTAATTAAATATTTAGTGTGAAACTATCTGCTTTTCGAAATGAAGGAATAAAATGGTGAAAATATGACTGTAAAAAAAAAAAAAAGAACGCCAATCAAAATAAAAGTTTTTAAAGTAACAAAATAAATACTCGATGAACATCACATACAGAAACTCATTACTACCTCCTGACATTTCTCTTTATTCGCACTGTTTTTGTGTTTTGTCATGCTCTTCTTTTTATCATCGCCGTTTCTTGGAAAGTCTCTACCGTCTTCAGTGAGGTGGGCTGTAAGGCCTGCATTGTTTCCCCGCCCTCCCCTCTCCCTCGCACCGGGCAGTGCCACCTTCTGCAGCCGGAACGGGGCGCGCCTTGGCTGGGCGTCCTCTGCGGTGCGGCCGCCTCTGCTCCCGCTGCTGATGCCGCTGCGACTCCATCTCTGGTAGAACTTAGGTGACGCCTGCACCGCAGCCGGCGTTAGACACTAAAAGCCTGGGCGCCAGTTTGGAATAGCCGGAGTTTTACTTTGAAAGGACGGGGAACTCTGAAGCCACGTTTCCTGCCTGGCGTCCGGCTTGACGGCAGAGGATGCAGGTGGAGCGACTCGGGCAGGACCGGTCACATCTGTCTTGAAGGAGAAAGGAGGGGGGAAAGAAAATCTGCTCTGCTCTACGCTCTGGAGAAAAAGAAAAAGAAAAACGCGTTAACTCTTTCGAAGGATATTAATAAATCTTGGCTTGTCTGGAGAATAACGGAATTATCCGAAGATACAAGTAAGGACTTTTTTTCCCCTTCTTTTTACTGAGGCGACTGTTTTATTTTCTCTGGTTATGGGGATTAGAAAACAGGGCTCTACACATGATGACATGATTTAATTTTATTTTATTATTTTTTAATAATGCGTGCTGTTTTCTAGAACGAAGAAGCAGAAAACAGATGACGCGTAATGGGTCAATATTTTTGGGTGTTTTTTTTTTGGAGATCTGCGCTGTGCTGATGTTTTTTGGCTGCTTTCTAAGTACACACGCTGAGTTCAGTGTTTGTGTGCGTGAGCGCGTCTAGGTGTGTGTGTTTGTGTGTGTGTGTGTAGGGAACTGGTGGACATGAGTGTTTGGAAACCACGCGTGATAAGAGTGTGGGGGGAACATTTAGGAATAAAAAGAATAAGAGCGTCCTACCGCGACTGGTGTGGATGTGTTTACGCAACGGCCAGACGACTTGTGCGGGATTATTCACACAGGTCCCCGACACTCAGTCCGAGGAATCCTTTCATTTCAGAGCTCTGTGGGTTTAACTGCTGCAGGGATGGATACCAATGATTCGGCTGATCCGTTTAGCTCTCCTTTTATTAAAAGAAAAAAAAAAGAAAAAAGAAACGCACATGATGCACTACTTTAATCTGGAGTGTTTACGCAAAACTCCTTTTTTTTTGCGCGCAAATTACTGACTTTTGCACCTTTCGCTTCACGAGTCATGAATTGAATCCTCCTTGTAATAATCGTGAAGTCATGTTTCAAACACCCCCCCCTCGCCCCCCCGAATTGTGCGGTCTGCCGAATTAGGCCACCGGAGGGTGAAGATGGTCTCTTTACCAGCTGCGGTCGCTTCCTTTTCCGGAGAAAAGGGACGGCAGTGACCGGACTCGTCACTGCGCCAGGTTTGTTTTGTAAAGTGTCTGGTAAATTCAACCAGCGTCGATGAGTTAGACATGCTCCATACGCAGGACTTGCGCCGCGGTGTCGCCAAAACGCCCACTGTGATGCGTAACGGTTTCTTCACGCACAATTCCCAGAGCAAGCGCGTGATTACCAACAATGATCGAAGAGAACCTTCCTAGGAAATGAGTTGGGTTTGGATCGGTTGTGCTAAAGAGAAGCGATTGAGGTGAGAAGAGACGGATGGATGGATGGATGGATGGATGGATGGATGGATGGATGCCACATGAGCAGGAAAAGCCGACTGTGTTTGCAACGTTTTCAAGCAACATATCATCAGCATGGCAACTTAAACAGAAGCCACACTTTTTTGTGTTCTGAATTTCTGACCTTGCCCAAATTGTGCTGAGTGCAGATCTGATAACAGCAGAGGAGGTTCTCAGTGTCTGGCTACATCCTGAAATTCATCACAGGAAGGAACTGAAGGAAGCGGTGGCTGCGTTTCCATTCCAAATGTGCGCAAAACTTTGCTGTCCTGTTTCTTATTTAATATATCAAATGAGAAATATTATTAAAAATGACAGGCGAATAGGTTTGTTCATGTGATCCAGCTACTTCCTGTCCTCTTATGCTTTGTGGTTTGTGCCAGTGGCGACATCCGGTTGTTGATCACGTGACTTGAGTGATGCATAAAACTGTTTCCAAACCAATTTTAATGCGGCCAAAACAACCACCTCTTCCTACCGCCAAAACATTTGATCAAAAAACAAGAGTTTCCTTTAAAATCATTTATTTACAAAATGTCAAATTGCATAATTACACCGTCAATGGAAATGCAGCTCGTGACAATGGAGTTGATGCCAACTTTCTTCCCTGTCATACATGAAATCCCATTCCAGACCTAAGTGACAAAAGAGCGTCAGTATTAAACCAGCAGTTTATAGCCGAATGTCTCCCTTGAGGTAGCATCTCTTGAAGTTCTCTCTGATTCTTAAATGTTCCTAAATTTGACTCCCATGTTGATCTTTTGGGGAACACCTGCTCAGGTTCTGAGTCAAACGCCTTCAGCAGGAAATGGGCCTGCATGCTATGTACTACAGTTCCAGTTTTGCTCTCAGGGGAGCTTTCAGTGCACTTCACAAAAGGTGTTTAACATCGCCTTTGTGGGTTGAGATGAATTATAATAATTGCAAATTTCTCTGCAATTTGAATAAATTGTTATGCAGCGAGAGCAAAGAGTGGATTTGAGGTCCTGCGCTGCTCTTTGTTTTGCCTCAGCTTTCTGACATCGGCTTTTCAACGACCCACCTGAGTATAAATTTGGTTTTTGTTTTACTTTCGCCTAAAATGTCATCGTTTGGTATTGAAACAACATTGAAGTTGGCATTTTGAATGCAGCTGGGGGAGGGAAAGAAAAAATCACCTTTCCAACTGTGTGATTTATTCACATCTATCTGGTTCGTGTTGTGTGTTATACGCTCTAACGGGCCTGGCCTTCATGTGGGGAGGGCACAACCACAAATCTTGGTTTGTTTTGTTGGAACCTGATGTGGCAGATGGATAGTTTTCAACATTTTTCCACTAATATGTGTCAGGCATTTATATTTAGCCTGAGTCAAAACGTTTTGCTGTAATTAAACCAGCAAGTCTTTTGGTGTGTATCTCTACCGCTTTTTTCCACATTTAAAGAATGAATATTTTTCTCATTTTACCTCCTGAATACACTTTGGTCATCCTACTGCCGCTCTGTTATGTTTAGGGCATATTTGTGTCTTGTACATGACTTTTGGCAAACTACACATGATTTCTATTGGCCTTCTTCATTCCACTCTTACGTAAATGACAGATTAGTGGAAATTATGACTAATATTTGTCCTGTAACCAGATTTTCCTTGCCCTACTTTGATAGGTTCTCAGTTGTGTCACTGTCTTTCCCTCAGATGATTGGCTGAAGAGTTCTCTGCATTCAAAGCTTGGAATATTCTTCTCTAGCCTACCCCGGCTTTATTTGTGTCCTGTCTCACAATGTCAGGCATACTTTATGGAGAAGTTGGCTGCCTTCATATGCCAGAGCATGTTTGTGAAGGCAGCCAAGATCAAGCTTGCAGAATTGATCTTTCAAGCTTGTATTGTAATCGCGCGGTTTCTTTATTAAATCATAACTGCATCTTGGATTGAAGTAGACAGGCCACGTCAATAAAAGAATAACTTATATTCGTACATACTTGTAGAGTTGTGTTGCTGTGTGTGTGGGAATTTGTCACCCGGAGGTGCAGTGATGTTAGAATGGTATGAAGGGTGAAAACCTCGCAACACTCAGCACTTAGGAGCAGAAGGCCTCAGAAATCCACTCCAGTCCCAGTCAGACAGACACCAGACACCCCACAGGATAATCCTTACGCCTGACACAGAAATAGGTCCGCAGGAAGGCAAAGATACCAGCCAAGGCCCCCTGACTCAGCACCCAAGGTACACTGGCCAGTACAGGGTAGGCGTCTTTTGGCATGTTTGATGATTGGAAGCCTATACATCCCAAGAAGGGACAATTCCTGGAACAGCCAACCCTCTGGGCAGGTATTGACCTGCCAGAGTTTAGCTGGCAGGTCAGGGGAGGGAGGCACCTGGTGACATAGTCCTAATGAAGCCAAATGATCACCAACGCCTCACCTACAGCAATTTAATGCCTCCAACAGAGCCTCACCACAACACCAGCAGAGCTCACAAGGCCATCCCAAACTTCTTTTTGTCCTAACTTCTTGGTGGAATCAGTGTAGAAGCAGAGATAAAACAGAAGAGAAGACTATGTCTAATCTCCCTGAGCCAATCATCCCTGGTGTGTGTATACTTCAGTGCTGAGCTGAGATCACACTGCATGATTTTTTTGCCCCAGTAAGCTCCACAATTACAGGCACCACTGGTAATCCAGTGGTACTGGTGATCCAGTAGAAGGTACAGTTTTTGAGTGTGTACCATCCAGTCTTTCAGCTGTGGAATTCCAAACATTCCAGGTCTTTTTTCATTAAATTTGTTTTAAATTTTTATTTTATTTTTTTCATTAAAATTGAGCTCCAGCTCTATGTAGGTGGCGTTGTCCTGACGACCCCAGAGGTTGAAAAGTAACACCTCGTGATCCATATGTGACACAAACACAATTCAACGCAACAAGCACAAAAACGTCTGGACCTCATCTTTGGACCATTGTGATGTTGTCCATTTCCACCTCTAAATGTGCTCAGTTGTTTTTGTGAGTTTTTACTAACAGTGGTTCTAAATACTGTAAAGGAGTCACTCTTGTGATGAAACCAGTGAATCCATCTCATAGTGAGTAACCAGCAGTCTTCAGACATAACGTCTTTCACCTGACTTCGGAGCAAAGTCGGTACCATGTAACCCAGGGGTGGGCAACTCCAGGCCTGGAGGGCGGGTCTCCTGCAACTTTTAGATGTGTCTCTACTTCAACACACCTGAGTCAAATAATGAGGTCATGAGCAGGACTCTGGAGAACCTGACTGCACTTAGGATGTGATTCAGCTGTTGGATTCAAGCGTGTTGGACCAGGAAGACATCTAAGAGTGGCAGGACACCGGACCTCGAGGACCAGGATTGCCCACCCCGGATGTAACCTTCACTAGTGGGAACCCCCTAACCAAGCAGAGCCCAGTTGAGCTGCGTTGAGTAGATGCCGGTGAGAAGTTTCCCAAACTGATCCTGCTTTAAACGTCTCTATGACTTTCTCCCTGACCTGTCTGCCGGGTTTGTCAGTTTCCACGAAGCTGTTTGTTCACCAACGCTCTCAGCGATCCTTCAGAGATCAAACTAAACCCATGGAGGTAAAATTAATGATTAAGCGAACTCTGAATGCAGCTGCTTGGGTTTTTATTCAGGGTTATTAGAGCAAAGATTGCTGAGATAAATGCACACTTCTCAGAGCTTTATAAAACACTTTGAATACCGTTTTAATTCCTGTCTTATTTGCAATGATGCACTACTTTTGTTTTGGTCAGTCAGATAAAATTACAATGAGACTTGTTGAAGTTTGCGGGTGTGACATGAGAAAATGTGAAAATCCAAGAGATGTTACTGACTCTGGAAAATGCTGTCTGTTCAGCCGGTTGTCTTGACGACCTGCATCCTGTAGCCTTTAAAGCAGACTATCATGCAAAACAGAGCAGTGCCACTTATGGTCAATGATTTGATGGAATCATTTGTGACTGAGATGGGAAAGAATGAGAAACAAAACACCATGGGTGCAATCCTATGAAGCTGTTTAACCTCCCTGCTAAAAATAAATACAGTGACTGGATTGAGACAAACATCAGTTATTCTGGCAGGAAATTTGTCAAAGTGAGAGCGTCTCTCTTGCAGGCAGAGCCAGAGGAAAAGACAAAAGTTTTCAGACGATGACATCGGTTAAATTCAAAGCCGACTTGTGTTTTGTTTCAAACAACCTGCCTGTGCTTCGTCTAATTGAGAAAGAGTTGTGAGACTTTCAAAAATCCTGGCTCCGCGCCACGCACTCCAGTGTATTCCACAAAGATTGAGTGATGAATTCATTTATCAGAGCTCGCAAATGCATTTGAATCTTATATGAGGGGATTCGCTTTCTTCCCTCAAACGGTTGGAAGTAATGCAATCCCAGCCCCTTTTCATCATATCTGACTAACCCTAAAAAAAGAGAGAGAGAAAAAAAAAGGCAAGCTCTGCCGCTGAATTAATAAAGACGTGCGTTGTAGCCTCCAGTGAGAGCTTGATGTGAAATATTTGCATTACCATATGGCTCCTCTTTGAACAGGTTCAAGCGATCCTTTTTCTTTTTTTTGTTTTTTTTGTTCGATGCTACAGCGTTTGTGATGTCGTACAGAAAGCAGATCTAGCTGCTGCGTGAATCGGACAGAAAGGCCTCTTGTCTCCCAGCTTTCTTGGCTTCCTCTCAGGTGTCATCTCCCTCAGGTTGCACCCAGTCTACACCTGAGAAAACCTTTGACCCCGGGAGTCTTTCGGTGACAGTTAATGTTCCTGGCGTGGCGGACATGTTTAGCACCTGCTGGGGAGCTGCTTAACCTGAATTACTCCCGCACAGAGGCAGCTGCTGTGGCTGGAGCTTAAAAATATCACACCTTTCCCTCTCATTAGGAAAGGGAACACCAGCGACTGTTGTTGATGATGATGATGATGATGATGATGATGATGATGATGATGATGTATTGTGCTTACCTGAAGAACGGTTCCTCTCAGGGGACAGCTGTGAGAAACGATGGCCAAACGTTGTGAACTTCATTCAGCTTCGGTTTGAGGCTGGTTTGCCCCAACCCCGTGACCCTGCATGGAAAAGCAGGTGTAGACCATGGAAAATAAAAGGAAATAAAAGGAAATAAATAAAAATAAAAGGATGGGTGGGTGAACCCTCATCATATCCATCCACAAAGGGCCTTACAGAGCGATTCAGGCCTCTTGAGCTTTCCCACATTTTGTCATGTTATAACCGCAACATAAAGTCGTGCAGAATTGTGAAATGGTTTTACAATGTTGTTCCCTCATCAAAATCATACCTGCATGCCTGTTTCAGAAATTCTTTAATCTCCCATAGCGACCGATCACATGTGCAAAATGCTAGCTCTGAGCTTCCGCCTCACAGAACAGCCCCCGTGACTCGGCTCCTCAAGACTAGCCAGCAGCAATTAGCAAACACCTGGTGGAACTGTTGCACCTGCTGAGCTCATTATGGAAGCAACTTCTCAGGTAAAAACTGCGACCATATACTTTTCGGAAATAGTGAGTTTAAAGCAACAGATTAAATTTCAATGTGTTAAATTACAAACTCAAAAAAAATTTTTAAGTCATATTTGGTTTGTGCAACATTTTTTATAACAACTGGCGTTAACATGGTTACTAGATTGTGCTATAAAATGACACCAGGTTTCTGGAAAATACATAATACTGTCTCTTTAAAATGCTGGTCTGGACTCTATATTGAACCCCCTAAAGTCAGTACTGTGCTCTGATCTAGAGCATTACTTTCTGTTGACGATCTGCCCAGCACCGACAAATTGGCTTTTTGAACATGTGCAGTTGAAAATTGAATAGATAGGAAAAGTGAAGGTTTTTAGAGATTTGTATTTCTACATAGATGAAAAAGAAAAAAATATATATTTTATCTCAAACAGACAAAAAGTGAAAACAAGAAAAAAAAATGTAAACAAATTATCATGTGCAATGGAGATGCAATTACATATTGTCTGTTCGAAAAGGAGCAGACAGAAGATACAAGATCTTTCCTGCCCCTTTCATACTCATCGACTTCTAAACATTTAAATCTCCAAACACCAGATAAACTGAAATTATTTCCACATTAGATGCCCCTTAAATCTCACATTCTCATCCTTAAATGTACAATTATTTATACATTTTTAATATCATCAATAGCAGTTCTGGTCTTTGTCTTTGAGTGTCGTTCCTGAATCCTACATACTGTAAGTGATGCAAGGGACAAGGTCAATATGTCACGTTATTCTGAAGCTAGTCTGTCTGGAAATATAAAGTCAAAGTGCAGCAAATGACTAAATGATGACTCAAATCAATGATTTAATTTAAAGAAACATTTTTTCCAACAGTACTGCAGATGTTTCCACTGTTTTGCTGCTGAAAATGTTCAGTTTTTGCATAATTTTTTGTTTTTTCTGTAGCATATATTGTGTTAATCTGGCTTTCTCAGACATTTAAGGTCGGTTAGGTTAATATGCTTCTCCTATTTGACCTTCGACCTGTACATGAGTTGTCCAGGGTGTACCCATGTTTTTCAGTAATTGAATTTTGGAACTAGACACCACGGCTCTGAAAGGATTAAAGCGGCATACGAAGTAGCCTGTTAGCATCCAGAGTAGCATGTTCACATGCAGACATTGGTTGGTGAGCTATCGTCGTATTCATAAAGAATTCAAGTCGAGTTGAACTGAAGCCAGTGGGGGGGGCATCCGTGGGCGTGCCACCAGCAGAGACCGTCGCGGCTCTTGTTTCTGTTTTCATCTTCGCCGCCCACCTTCTGTGTTGCATCTCAGCAGAACAGCTTGGAAGCTACGAACGGCGCTTCAGTCATTTGACCCCTGGAGGGCAGCGCTTCAGAGATCCGCAAGCTTTTTGTCTGTATATTTAGACGAAAGCTAGAGAGGCTTCTCACCTCTTCCTGCATTATGAAGTGTTGCTATTAATAAACTCACTACGCCTCGCCACTTCTCCCTCTCCATTCACCGTCTGAAACCGGGCCTAACGCTGAGGATGAATGAACGGAGCAACAGGGGGCCACCTGGAGGCGGCTGGAGGTCATGATATTGAGATAGTGTCTGCTGCTGCGTCCACACAAATGCTCACCCCTCCTCCACGGAGTGATAGAGAAAGAGAGAGAGAGAGGCGACTATTCCACAAGCCACAATTGTTGCACGGAGACCACCACGGCTTATTAAAATAAAAAACAAAAGGTGGTTCTGCTTCGTTTTGGTGTGGTAAACTCGGTGGACCTTAATCAGGCTTCCCTTGCCATCGTTGGTTTGTTTGTTTTTTTTGCCGATGTGTTTGCAGACGGGACGCGGCGAAGGAGCAGGGAGCGTTTCCCTCTACGGGACTCTCACACGGAGAGCCAAGGACGTCGGCTGAGCACAGGGGGGTCAAACGGTGACCCAGCGCCGTTCCTCTCTGTTGTAATGAGGCCATAATACAGAAGTGCCGTAGAACGATCCCCGCTGACACAGTTTTTAGTGATTCGGGGTCCAAAAAAAAAAAAAACATTTAAGAGATAAGAAAAAAAAAAAAACATTGGGCACTCAGCCTCAATCCCACTTTGCTTTATTGCTGTTTTTGGAGTTCTGTGTTTTTGTCTGTCAAGCACCAACTATTTTCATCTCGCTTATTGAATTGTTAATTTTTCTTTGTGGAATAAGTGCTGCTGCTCCAGCTTTTAGTTTTAGTTGCCTCTCTAATGTTGATGTATAACGCCCCCCCCCCGGCCCCCCACCTCCACACCCCTTCTTCGCCCCCCTCCCCCCCCCTCTCTCTCTCTCTCATCGTCCTATTTGTCAGGAGCAAATGAAGCCCTGTGTCACAATCGTGGCGATCTGCCACTTGGCCACCACTTTACACGTTTGAAAAGGAGACAACGCAGAGATGAAATGTGTGAAGGCTAAATGTGTCAGAATAATGGGAAAAAGAGGAGGAGGAGGGAGTGGAGGGGTGAGGCCAGTTAGAGAGCGTCGCTCAGCTGTTCCAGTCCAACCAGCAGCTTGGTGAGATTGACTGAGCGGTCACTAAGGTTTCTAGGTGTTTGCTTCTGGTTGCTGAAGGCGGATCAGTTATAGTTAGTCACCCCGAATGAGGCCTAACCAAAGTACAATTACTTATTTCTCTGAATTGTTGCGAGGATTTATCCAGGCCCTGTTCACATGGCGATGGGAGGACAGCGATACGGCCTCCCGTTTACACGGTAACCGCGTTTTGGTTGGACCAAAACACAAAGGTCTGACAATGGCAACCCAAAAAATGTGTGAAAAATGATGATGTGTGCGCTATGCATGACTGGCTTTCAACAATGGGAAAGAAATTCCTATCTGATCAACCGCACTAGCTTGTGTTGAATATAAAATGAACATAATCATAATCAGGTGATTAGAAATGTGCCATAATTTCAACTAATTTTAATTAAAATGAATATATGATATCTACGGAATCGATAGTGTTAAATAGTCATTAAAAATTGTTACTGATGTTGCGGCGCTGTTAGCAAAGCTTTTAGATGAACATATGTTTTTTTCCTCTTTATTCAGTCTGTTGCTTTTTTCTGTTTAGTCTCAGTTACCTCTAAAACTGGGGTTCTTTAAAACAACAACCTTATTTCTTACTCCTCAGTGATGATTTTATAAAATAACTCTAATTTCTCCTACATTTGTCTACCTGGGAAGAGTCTGTTTCCCTCGGCAACACAAGGCCAAAGGCCCGCTTAGACCCAAAAGGGGAAAAACAGGGGTGTTACTTTCAAAATAAAGGCTTGTGTTAAATAAAAAAAAAAATCAAAGCAGATTTCTGCATATAAAATAAATGCAAACACAGGAAGATCCAAAAAAGAGGTTCATTTGGATCTAAACATATTTGGTAAATCTCTAAAAACAGAAGTCATTGTTTTTATTTTTATATATTGTTTTATTTTTTAGGAGTGCTGAAGTCCCCCGAAAGCTCCTGTTGTGTTCATGACTGTTGTTGCTTTGGTATTAAGCTGCTTTCTTTTGGATGATAAATTCTGCAAGCTTTCAAAATCTATACGAAACCAACTCATCAATATGAATTGATTTTTATCACCTGGCGTTGACACTGCGGAGCCGATTCAAAATATGAATTATTTAGAAGTTTCTAATGCAATTAATCCTGTTTTATCAGGTATTCGTAACAAATCGGTGCAAACACTGATGGTTGTGATGATGTGAGCCGTGAGCAGACCCCCGGCCTCCACGCTGCGCTTTAGAGACGCACTTCCTCCGTATCAACTGGGAGGTAATGGAGCAAACAAAGTGCAGTCTGATTATAATTATGGAAGTGCTTTATTCTGTTGAGTGCTAGTAATTAAGATAAATATTTCAAAGTAGAAACTTTACTGAATGACGTTTGTCTCTGATGTAAAAAAGGGAAAAAAAAAAAAAAAAAAAATTGATGGAAACCGTTTTTCCCAAATACAATGGCTCCTGAGAAACAACTGAGTGGAAATGTTTCAGTGGCAGGACTGTTGAACGCCGACCACGAAAAGTGTGGAAACTCAAAAATACTACCTTCATTTAGCTCACAGAACGCACCATGAATAAGCACCGGCCACAGAGCACTCTGGTGTTATTTGCTGTTAAAATTTTCTGAAATTAATAAAACAGATGTTTATATTTCCACTCGAAATAAGAAACAATGAAGCTCAAAAGAGCTCCGTGACATAAAACCCTATTTAAAAGAAAACTTCACTTTCTGTAATGTCTGTGATACATTCAGGCTGCGAGAGCACGAGAAAAAGCAAGACTTCAAGCAGAAAATTAGGAGGCTTACAGTAACTTATGTTTTGTGTCTTTTTAAACTTCAGCCTCTTGTTATAAAACTTTGCTGGGTTTGGAAATGCTGGCAGCCTTTTTAAAATTCCAGACTTAGTTAAAGGTTTTATATTTTCGAAGAACCGCAAACGGAGGCTGCTGCTTCTTTAACGTTGTCGTGTCAACTGCAATAAATGACTATCTTGTAACGATGAAGCCGCTTTGAAGCGTCGACTCCATAATCTTTGTGTCTTTGTTTTGAAATATCAGTAAAAGCCAAAAACATACAAGTTGGAGAGCAACACAGCAAGAGACGCGGAGAGAAGCTCAATTGGTTCATACATGTTCTGTATATATATATATATATATATATATATATATATATATATAATTCTGCTGATGGAACAGCAGGATTTGATGGGGAAAGGACATTTTACTGGATGATAAATTGTAGCAATGTTAATGTTTTGAGACCATTTTTAAGCAACATATTGATAAAAATGCAAGTTTCGCCCTCTGAAAGAAAGTCCACTCTGGGACTACAAAACATTTTACATATCCAAAAATAAAACAGCGACAACCAGAAACAATAAATAAGAACAGAATAAAAACCAAAGCCAAAAAATAAAATGAATGATAAAGCTTCTGTGAACAAAATTGGCCTTGTGTAGAGATTAAAAGCATTTTATTTTCATTTCATTCATATCTATAACATTGGAAACTTTTTAAGACAAATGTTATTTGTAAATGTTCATAGAGGGTTTTAACTTATCTCTATGTCCACTGATTTTGTTTGCTTTTTTTCTTAAAGCTGCATGATTCTGTCTTTTAAAACAAGTCCGGTTGACGTAGTTGCAAACTTATTAAAATGGCCGTTTTCAAGATGCTAATTCATGGATAAAAAAAAGAAATAATTAATAATAGAAAACGCACACCGACGAGTGGCTAACAGCTAGCACTGAGCACAACCACCTGTGGATTTTATTTACAAGTGTTATTTTTCTATTAGCCTACATTCTCATACAAATTCTACTTAATGTTTTTTCTTTCGATTGTTCACATGTGTTATTTGAGCAGTATGACTTGCTGTTGAGCTTAACTGGGCAACATGGAGAAGCTTTGCTAAATTGCTGGCTATTCAATAGTGTTCGCTGTTGCCCATGTATTTTGTTGATATATTGCTTGATATGCATTGCTGGGCTGCATTGTTGCTTTCCTTGGTGTATTTTTGTTTATTGGATGCCTGTTGCTTGGTGTGGTGCTCAGTTCCTTCATTGTCCTGCACAACCTGCGTATTGTTCAGGTATAGTTGACGTCTGTTGAAACCTCACGGCCCGCCACTGCAAAACATTAACAGAGCAAATAAATACAATCTTTTTTTTCCCCTGTTTTTTATCAGATCATTTTCAGTCTGAAGCTCCTGTCTCTGGAATAACAGCTCGGAAATGAGTTTTTAGACACGTCTGGTTGTTTTGGGGATTAGAGCCGTCCCTCCCATCAGCGGTGTTAATCAGGAGTGTTTAGCACTTCCAGGTTTCCAACTTCCTCACAGTGTGTGCGTGTGTGTGTGCGTGTGTGTCTGTACTCTTTCCAAATGCAGCCTTCCAACATTTCATCTGTGTGCTGACATTGTCCAAGCTGCTGTAATACGACCATTTGGCCCGAATGTTTGGCTTGTATGGCGACACAAGCTCCCAGTTACTCCCTGGAAAAGTTCTGGGAATATGTGTGTGTGTGGACTTGTTTAGCTATTCTGCTTGGGACCATTTCTGAAACCAGTAGGCTTTATAGGAGCCAAATGCCATGCAGTCCAAGTATGGTGTAAGGTTACAAATAGACTACTAGTTTGGGTTAATCAAAAATTAGTTATTAAATGAATAGAAGTCAATGGGTAGTCCTGTGGGTAGAAATGCAACTGTGTGTGTGTGCGTGTGTGTTAGGGATCATAACAGCAGCAGAGTTACATGTGAACCCATTCCTGTTGATGTTTTCTTTTTTTCCCTCTAGGTTTCTGCCTCACCTTTGCCAGATTGTTTCGCCGCACGTTTTAATCTGTGTAAAAACAAACAAAGCGAACAAACGAACCACACACACACACACACACACACACACACACACACACACACACACACACAACAATAAATAACACTACTTTTCATTTCTGAATTTCGTTCCGGGCATATTGGTTACCAAACCAGGGTGAAAACAGCTGCGTGCGTTCTTGCAAGATTAGAAGCCGAATGTTGATGGGAAAGCTGACAGAGATTCAAGGACAGATACCAGGACAGAAAACAAAACAAAAGAAGTGGAGATCAGGGAAACACGGCAAACAAAGGCAGATTACAGAAACTCCACCGAGCTCTTAGGTTTCCCCAAAGTGTGCTCCTCCAAAGCCCTATCAAACTTCTTCTGAGTATTATTGATCGAAAGCTAACACTCTTGCCGAGCCATATCCTCCGAGGAGGCGGCTATCTGCAAGCCATGCACTCTGCTCTAGTTACCCACTCTCCCCTTGCTAACCCTGCTGCGCCATCAGCCATGAATCTATAAGACTTAGTCACACCTGTGTGGCCCGGAGCAAGTCAGCGTCCACACAAAGCAGTGTTTTGTTCTCCCGCTCAACAAAACTCAGACTCTCTCTCAATTCTGGTGTTTTTTTTTAAAAAAAAAATGTTCTCAGAAGGGGTTCCCTACATTCACTGAAATATTAAACTAAAGTCTGCTCTGCGTACTTTAGAAACATGGTATATTTTGGATGATTTTTTATGATTTTTTTATTTTTTATTTTTTGGTAAAGCCATGCAAATTCCGTCATGAAATATATTCTGTTATTTTTTTGTGTGTGTGACAGAGTAACACAGAGTCGTCAACAGTTGCAAAGTGGACGGAACGCGATGCGTGTTTTGGTTTTTGTTTTTTCTGACAAAACCGAATGTTTTCTTTCTTTCATATCACATATCTCAATTCAAAAATAATTGTAAGGAATTTTATATATAGTATAAAATTCCTTAAAATTTTAAGAAATTTTTAAGGAATTCCTTAAAAATGTTATTCTGTCTATTATTAATAGACAGAATAAAAAAAATAAATAAATTAAAGGTTCCAAGACAATTTTAATACTACAAGCAAAGTCATGAGATACAAATAATAAAATAAATAAATAGTTAAAAAAATCTTAACATTTTTAAAAAATGCAACTTTAGGAGATTAAACGCCTTGGTGCAATGCTATTGGCTGATGTTTGCAAAGCAGCCAATCCGGTAGAGCTATTCATTTTCGCTAGAGCTGATTGGCTGTGCAGCCCAAAAGTAGAGAAAATAGTAGCTTAATACAAATGGGAACTTGTTGGTGCAAATCTTCCAGGCTAATTCTGGAAGAAAACGTTTTTTTTTCTTTCTTATTTTGTTAGGATAAAAGTTCAGCCTCCAGTAGTTTACTTATGAGGACTGAATATAAAGTGGACTTGAGTGCTTTTTGCCAAAAAAATAAAATAAAATCAAAAAAAAATATCTCAAAACAAAGTTTTAATATTATTTTGCATTGGTCTATGTGAGGGATTTACCCCCTCCTTAACAGTTGTTTTTGTTTTCTATATTCTTGCTTTGTTTAATATTTGTGTTTTAAT